>CABFOQ010021986.1:0-15103 GCA_900660455.1 Gephyroberyx darwinii | reverse complement strand
CACCTGGAGTTTCTGATGCAGAAGACAGCAGCGGAGGTCAGGAGGTCCACCAGCCAGTCTGGATTTGGAAGAAGATGGAGATGATCAGTGTGAGTGAGTGACTGCATCTCTATACTGAACTTGTTCCTGGTTCAATGAATCCTCCTCAATAACAAACGCTGCCAGGACAGCTGCAGTGGACCATATGATCGGCAAATTGGGGTTTATTTTTAAAATACTGTCTGACAACAGCATTGTCAACAGGTGCAACTTTTAAAATGGAATAGCAGAATATCTGGATTGTGTCTAAATCTGATTTAACATTTACATCTGACATTAGAATGAATCACCAGTACACACATTAAATCAGATTTCTCTTTCCATCGCCAAACACAGATGGCAGTGCACGTCACTTCCTCTTGAAATATTTTTGAAAAGTGACAATAAAAGCCTTGTCTTACTTGTTCCCAATCCACCAGTATCCCAAGAATGCATTTTTGCGAATTTTGTTGCCTTGTGAGCTGCAGACCACCAGTTTACGCAAAGGTTTATTTCCATTTACATAGTTATTATACATGGATTGGTGATGCACTGCTGACAGTGTGTTGTCAAATGTGTCACTGATCACCCCGGGAACTGATCTAATCTTCAGTGCGTTTTAAATGTATTTCCACTAGATTTTATTTATTTCATCTGATAAAGAGCAAGAAGGGCCAACAACAAGTCAACACTGAGAACTAAGACCAGAGCACAGCCTGTGTTACCCACCCGTAGACAAAGTAGTTGTTTTCCCAGCGGTAGCGCATCTCCAGGACAAACTCCTGCCAGAGGTGGGCAACTGCCCGCATCCCTCCGTGGTAGAAGTTGACCAGACACACACACAGGGCCAGTCGGTAGCTCAGACTGTCACTAGGTGCCGACTTCAGCTGGTTGAACAGGTTCTAGACACGTAGGGAAAGACAGCAGGAAAAGGTAGTGGATATCTAATCATTCTCTCATTCTCTGAACAGAAATCATATTCTGAAAGACACTCTGGAAAAGCTCATGGCTCCATGGCTTCATTGTATATGAGCTTCTTCTTCTGAAAACAAAATCATACAGCTGGATGTTTTATTTGTGTTGAATTCAAAAAGGCACAAATGAGACAATTCTGCCTGAGTGAATAAACAATTCTGATTGGTTGGAGGGGTATGTGTTTATCTTTGATAAAAGCTGTGAAGTGGTCCCAGTATTAAATGCCTAATTTGAAACAACAAGTGCTTCATCACTGCATGATTTCATCCCAGCCATGCATACACTCACATATAATGTAGAAATGTTTTTTTTTTTCAAACCCCCAAAACATTCCTCACGGTCTATATTCTGTCTTCAGACAAACCCGGTGTTTAGTGTAAGTGGGTATGTTAACAGGGCAGACGCACATAGTCAGAGTCTTTATCTTGCTCGTTCTTCCCATTGGTGTTTGTCTGTGCAGTCTTGCTGTCTCCATTCTCAGACGACTTCTCCACAGCAGCATCTGGGAAGAGATACTAGAACACACAAAAAAACACAGAGACAAATACTCAAATACATATATCTACAAACAAATATCTATCTTTATCCAAATATCCAATATCCAAACATCTCTTACCTATAAGACATGTATTGCTCTAACCCAGGCACCCACCTTCATGCTAGGTTGATGAGTAAAACCCATCTTTCTTAGTATAACCAGAAATGACACCAGCAGAACAAGCAGGCATCTGGTGGAGCAGCAGCCCAAGTTAGTGAGTGAGATTTGAGCAGCGATGTTTTATTCACCGCGCCACTCACCTATGAGCCTCTGGGGCTGATTAGAAGGCTAGTCAGTCCTCTGAGTGGCACCAGATGTAGCAGCGCTAAGGTGCACAGTCAGCTTCTCGGACAGCCACTGAGGCCGAGCTGCCACTTCTGCATGTCAGAGAGCCTTCAGGGGGAAGCTCTGGACATCACAGGCCAAACCTCATGGCCTGCTGCCCCAGCACAACTTACACACGGGCTTCAATCGTGTGTGTGTGTGTGTGTGTGTGTGTGTGTGTAAGACACTACATCTTGGGTTCAACTGATATGGGTTTTTGAAGGCCGATACCAGTAGTTTCAGACTGCAGTCGCTGATAACAGTTAGTTTGCCAATATTCAATAACTTTTAATTTTCGCGCCAAGAAATGACGAGTATTCAGTGTTCCTCACAGAGTTTTCTAACCCAGACTAATACAATTATTTTAGGGTTAGCTGCTCTACGGTGACAACATTACTAAGTGATATCTAATATTTAATAAAAGGCCAATATCAGCCTGATATATCAGTCCATAGTCCACACACTATGTGGATTTGTGCCTAAACTCTGAGTGAGCTTCTTCATCTACTGTAAATGTACCCAGACATAGATATACACACTGTATACTAGGGCTGGATGTAGGCTTGGATAATTCATCAAAAACAATAATAAAAAATTAAAAAACATGACAAAAAAACAACAAATCAAAGTCACAATATTGACTTAAATTTGCATTAAAAAGATTTGTATTGTCCCATAGCAGAAAAAAACAAAAAAAATAATATATCTGTATATCTGTTGACAGGATTGCTCGTCAATACCAATAACTTAACGATTACTGGGCAAGGTGTAGTGCAATTCATATCACAATAATTGGCGAAAACAAGCGGCATATCATTTTTTCCATTTTCCATTTTGTCCTGCACATCATCTCTAAACAGGAACCCAGACAGACAGCCTGAGCGGTCACTCACCAGAAGGATGGAGTTCAGCATATCGTTGCTGAGCGGCGACTCATCGATGCGTCGGTGGCGTCTGATGCGCTTACGGGCACTGTGCACCATGTTGGAGACGGACAGCTTGGGGATCGGCACAGCCGCCGGCTCCGTCAGCTTAGACAGAGCAGCACTGATGTCACTGTTTTCTGGAGAAAAATAAACCAACAGCAAACAGCGAGTTATTGGTTTTCACAATCAGATTCAAGTTACCTTCTCATATTGTCCTACTGTGTAACTGAATATGTATGTGCATGTCCCTGAGGGAATACAATATACATTTGTGCACATATATTTGTGAACGTATTAGACATTTACCAATATTATTATGTCAGATCCTATGTATTACTAAATGTCTCATAATATTGATTATGACATTCTAGATTTCATCAATTATATGAAGCATAAAAGCTTACCCCCGGCCCCTACCCGAGGGTTTACATCCACAAACCTCACTTATCGGCTAGATTACTTTTGCAATCTCCTTCAATCAGCACCCACAGCCAGGAAATGGGGGTTGAAGCTGGGAAGAGCATATGCTGTTCTCACATGCACGGCTAAACAAACATGCTTATAGCTCCACAGAAACATACAGGAGACCTTGTAGAGCTGCATTTGGAAGGGAAAACTCTGTGGTCTCTGTATCAGTCTGGTATTATGAGGAGACGTCACAGTCTACTTCATCTGAGTCCTATTCACTATATGTCCACTGTTTCACACATATCTTGTTTATTTGCTTCACTTACTTGTCTCATTTGTTAGTAGGTAGGTAGGTAGATAACTTATTGCACTTTTACCATAGCACTGGTTCTGCTCTTAGATGCTTGTTGAGGAAGGAAATGCACTTATGATTTCTGGTGGCTAGTGGTTCTCTTGCCTACCTGTGTTGAATGCACTCATAAGTCTCTTTGGATAAAAGCGTCTGTAAATGACTGTGATGTCATGTAATGTAATATCTGTGGCAGCCTGCTACTAACACTATCAAACAGGCCTGCAAGTTACAATAACATTAATGGAATACTGCCGTTGGAAAAATGGTGACAAATCAAGGAACAACTTAAAATGCAGTTTTAGATTCTCATAGGTAGAGATACAAATTCTTTCCCCCGAGGTTTTACGCACGTCTCCTAGTGTTTACAATGGTCAACAATAAAGCCAGAATCCTGACCTTTGCCCTCCTCTTCAGCCGATCCTCTCCCCAGAATCTCTTCAGTTGACTCCTTCCTACAGCAAAGCTTAAAGAACTCAGTCAGGAAGTCACCTGTATGGAAAAGAGGAAGGGGTAAAATCCTCCTGATGCCATTCCACACTGACAATACTGCCATACAAAGCCAAAGAGCAGGAGCTGTTAGAGAAGCAAAACTGAGAAAAATGACATGAGAGTTTATCTCCTGACCCCCAAACGTATTGTTGATACAGAAATGTACATCATTTGATGTTTAAAACACACAAAAGGTAGCTACTGCTGTTTGCCTTTGTAGGGCACTATACATCTCCTAAGATGAAAAAGGGATGAGAGGAAAAATAGCACTAGGTTTCTCCTTGTTATGTTAGTTTGCCTATAAAGGAATAAGGTGCTAATTTATTGCCAATGATCATGGAAATTCTTATTGCAGAGACATTGGTTGTGATGTTTCGGTGATAAAGACATTCCCCTGAGTAGTATTACGGTAATAAAGTACTCATCCGACTACACAACACAAACATAAGTGATATTCAATACATCAGACATATATACATGATGCATGACAAGAACCCTGGCATATTCCACTTTCTCACAAATACTATGCTTCCCTATAGTTTGAGCTGATACAAAGTGGCTAGCCAATCCAGTAGCTTTACTGAACAATAGAGACTTACATCATTCGTTTGATCTCACTGGAAAAAAATGAGGTGTTAATCAATTTCTCTTCTGTGTGAAAAACAGCAGATTAAGTCATTTTTTCTTTGATTTCTGACATTTCACATCTTGTCGATGGTATTAGATTTTAATACTGGGTATATTCTCCAGTATTGATAGTTATTTTAGCTTAATAGACAAGTATGAACGCATCCTTGCTTAACATTGACGTGCAATTGATCATCTTACCCAATAAGCACTGAGGGTTTTCAGCTTTCCTGACTCGGACTGACCAATGAGGGGCTTGGAGAGGGTCCAGGTCACTGCCAGGTCACACAGAGAGCACATATGGTAAAATCACATGGGGGAGAGGTGGGCTACTTCGAACACAGCACCTCTCCTATGCTCATTACTGTCAAGGTTAGGGCACACAAAGGCTAATTCGACTACAGATGTCTGTGTTGTTGGGTTTTTTTTGGTCGTGTTCTACAGCAAGCCGTGTGGGATACAACATTTCACTTTCCTATGAATCAGCTTGCTAAGTCCTTTTTGACCTGCAAAATAATAAATAAATGCAGTTTTAGGTGTAAGTAAGTAATTTGTTTACAAGGCCAAGAATGTGAGGCCAGTATGAAGTAGTGTCGTTGAAAAACCCCGCCTTGGCACAGCAGTGCCAATTCAATTATAACAAGCATTTTTAGTCTAAAAACATCTAGTTTTCTTATTTCATTTTCCCAGACACACACATCAAAATATCTAAACAAATCATGAAGCAAGGTGGGCCCTCTTGTCATGCAGTTGTTAATCTCTGTGATTAAATGCATGTCTCTTTTTCAGGTGCAGATTTGTACTTCAAAGAAGGCAGGGTTGCACTACATCAAGTACATGCAAATCTTTGGAGGGAAGGCGGGGCAGTGTTGTAGTGGGAGTGGGAGAGGAGGAACTTGAGGAAAACACAAACATTGTAAAATTATTTCAATGGCTCACTGAGCAGCGTTTCATTACCAAACGGAAAGGCAGAAAATCAGGCAGCATCAATCAATTTATGGCTATAATGCAGTTAGAACAGCGGAGTGGAAGTACATGTTGAAATCTCCTCCCTCTCCTCTTCCAACTCACCTCCTCTGCTCTCGCCCCCTCACACACCTACACTGTCTGGCACAGAGGAAATTAATATGGGTAACGACCTAGCTATCACACTGTTGCAGGGCCATGGAGAAATTGTTCTACCGTCAATAACACCTGGCTGGTATTTGTTCTTCGCCAACTCATGAGCCTGCTGTTAAAATTACATGGAATTAAAACCTCTTTCAAATTGGATCCTAAATCCCAGCTTTTATTTTACTGTCTGTATCAAGAGCTGTCAGTAAAAGGGTATTTTAAAAAATCCCTGCTCATCAAATCCTGTTGTGTTTAATCAAGTCTTTTCTTGATATACAGTGAGTCCACTACCAAGAACTCTTTTGTTTCATAATTTATCAAAAACTAAGAAAACATTTTTAAATCAAATTATTTTTTTCAAAATATTTGAAAAATAACTGAATTCATAATTAAAAATATTTTTCAGAACAGAAATCATTTTTCATAGTTAAAGCACTAGCAGTAGCGACAATAACACACAGAGGACCATATTAATATCTGGCATTAGTTGTTAAAAGACCAAAACAATTCTGTGTAGCAGGAGCATGCGTGTGTTGTGTTTGATTTGTATCAGTTCTAAATAATGTATTCTTGAGTAAGAAGTATCAACTGAGTAAAAAAAAAAATTAGATTTTGATAAATGATTAAACATTTGTCAGGCGAGGCTCTTCAAATGTAAGGTAGTGTAGTTCACACTCACGAGTAGACATCATTATCCACAACAATGCCTTCTGTCAGGTGTGGCCAAGTGGTGGCAAGGTGAAGCTCACTGCAGCGGCCATAAAAAGAAACAAGTGTTAATTCAATTTTGCACACAGTGATTGACTCACCTAACCATGACACCTAATTTGTTTTTTCTAATTTGTGACAAAGATCTCACGTCTAAAAGTAACAGAGAAAACCTGCAAGAAGACATGAAGAATACAATTGGCTGATGATGAGATAAATTAGGACTGCATTGTCGTCATGGCTACAGTGCTTTTACCTGATTGGATCTTCGCAAGCTCCGAACGGAAGCTTCCCAAACTCCACCCCTCCCACCTCGCCTCCAAGGAGAGCGTCAAAGTCTGCCAGAAAAAAAATATTTCATGCACTTTCATTATCTTCATGCGGGCTCAGCTTAAAGTGATTTATGCCAAAGGACCAGTATAAAAGACAATAAATGAGCTACTTCTATTGTAGCATATTTCAGGCCTTCAAGGCAAACTCATCACATAAAATCAACAAGGGACAAAGCTCTGACCCGCAATCTGTCCTTTTAAGCTAAAAACCTCTCCCCACCCACTACAATCCCTCTCCATCTTATCCCAGAAGGGTGGATCGGGTGTCCACTTGTGAGCCGTTATATATAATAAATAATAATAATTCTTTGACCTCCTTGCATTTTCTGCTTTACCTGAACCACTTAGAAGCTCAAGGGTCTCTTTACTTTGCTAAATGCCACCCTGGAGAGCAGCGCTTAGCTGTGGCAGGAACACACTAGTGAATTTGGAGCAGAGAGCAGAGCAAGTGGATTATATCAATATCCTAAAAAAGGGAGCTATATGCACAGAGGGAAAGAAATGCCCCAGGTTTCAGTTACAGAGATAATATTATTTATATTATTCACTTGATCCACTGTGTCTCTCACGGTACCTTCAGATCTACTTTTTGATTTTCCTCTAGACCTAAAATATTATTTCTGAGCATTTCCTTTCACCTCTGTGTATTCAATATTTATCTGGTTCAACTCAGTTCATGCTAATGCTTAAGTACGATGGGCATGTTTAGTGGGTGCATCATCTCTGACGTGCACTACGGGTGAAACTCTATCAAACTCTACCAATGTTCTCGTTGGACAACGGTTATTTGATCAGAGGGCTTATTTGCTAAAAAGTTGGTATATTCCTTTAAATTATTGCAAGGTATATTCATCTCCTTTTTGCGTCTGCCTACCTGGAGGCTGCTGTGGCCAAGAATACTGCTGCCAGTCCTGGAGAACATAAGTGAAGCGGATGGCAATGTTGATGGGGGGCAGAGGGGTCAAGGAACAGCCCTGGCAAAAAGACAAAAACAAAAGATGAACAGAGACCTAGTAGGAGAAGAAAGAGCATTGGCTGAACAGGGTGGCAGAGAAATAGGTCACTTAATATATCGATAACGTCTGAGGAAAAGAAGATTATACAGCCTGGTCAGAGCCGTGTGAAGACCACTGTAGTCAACACGAAAAATCTAAATGTGAGACATCATCTTCGTACAGTGAACTGAAAGGTGCGGAACCATGTCTGTTCGTATGTGATGGTTGGAGCTGGAAGTACAAAATGCCAGTGCCCTCTATAAAAAAAAAACGACTCATTTTGTGCTGGACAAAGAATTATGCTTCATTTTGCCCCAAAACAATACTCACTATCTTAGACTTGAAGATGTCGAGCAGGCCAGACAGGTGGTTGTACTGGCTGGGCACCTTGCGGAGGTGGACCATCTCAAAGTCGGTGCGCACCCCAGGGCCCTGGCACTCCCCGGCGTACATCCGCCTCCACTTCTGCTGGATCTGCACAAACATCGGCACCTGGCTGTGTGCACAGGAGCACAGGGGCAAAGAGGGGCATTAATAAGAAGTAATGTAAGCCTGTGTCAGGTTGTTCTGTTGGATACCCGTTAAGATACTGGGGCAGGCTTTCTCAACATGCCTGCCCTACTAAAGCTACACAGCAGCACCAGGCGGATAACAGAGGAACTGCAGGTAGAATGTGAGAGACATAAACCTTGTGGTGGACTTGGACAATTATGGCCAATAGCAAATCATGAATCTCACCAACTTTGACCATAAATATTACCCTATGGTGTTGTAATAATATATATCCAGTATAATATTTTTGCCAAAGAGGTGCAAGTTTTTGTCTAACGCAAAAACAAATTATATTTGGATATTCATAGGAAACAGGCTTTTTTTTTTCCATGGCCAGTGTTGCCTCAGTCAGCAGTGTGATACCACATTGTGAACTACAGTACCCAGGAGCAGCAGGAAGGCCAAGTGACCTTGTTCTCTCCACAACTGATGATGCCGATGCTGCCCAGGGCCATGCTGCTGGCACTTCAGTTGCCATGGATACCAAATGACCTGATGCAATCCAATGCCACGGCAAATGTTCTTCCCGCCCACCATTTTTCTATTTTTAAAAGGGCAGCTTGTGTAAATAAGTGTAGGTCTATAAGTCCATCTGCATTAGAACCAATTGCAGCCATCATAGTTTACAAGATGACGATAAACCAACAACATATTTTCATTGAGGTTGTATTGATGCATTTTACTGCAACTTTAAACGCAAGCCTCAAAGGGACAGGTTTCTGGCTCTTTCTGTAAACATCACCAATCATCACCAACACTGAGACTTAACCAAAAATCCAGTTGCCTAGCAGTGGTAGGGTTACCATGGATACAATCGCCATCAATATGGTTACCTGACATTGGGATTTCACCGTGGTTACAGTTAGCTAAAGCAGGGTGTTACAATGAATACAGATACCAAGCAGTGAAATGTTACCCTGAATATAGTTACCTAGCAGAGTGATGTTGCCATGGATACAGTCACCTAGCAGTGGGGAGTTGCTGTGGATACATTACCCTCAGAAGGACATTAACTTGGATACATCTAACAAGCAATACAATGTTGCCATGGGTGCCTTTTTATATTTCATTTAACTAGACACGGTTTCTCTGGATCTGAACTCCCTCGCTGCTATTTAGGAGACACCTTTGGATTTCTCTCTTAAGTTTAGATTTGTCACTTCCTGTGTGGAGACGATTTCCCACAAGTGACCACACTATAATTTCATTTGGGCAATCTCAAATTGTGAAGATTCTGCGGCATTTCAAACAGTGGGGATGGGACGCTCTTCTCTACTGCAGCCCCACTTTATGATTTAGGCTGAGAAGACAGCTAGAAGACGGATTTTTAAATAAAAAGCGTGCCTTGTGCAGCTTTAAATCCTCCGCCCTGGGAGCCAAAGGTATGGCACTTGCCTGGGATGAAATAACACCAGAGCTTTCTCTCCTGGGTCTTCCCTTCTCTGTCTCCCTTTTAACTTTCCCACTGTCTCATTAACAAAAGGTGCTCAAAAGTTAGTAGTTCAATAACAGTCGAGGATCAGAGGCCAAGCCTAAAAAGATCTTGGCTCTACAAAGCATAGACAGCTCCTTATTGCCTCAAAATCCCTTGTAATCATTTTAAACTCACTAAGAGAGACCAGCTCCAAGGATAGGAAGCAGATTACATGAAAGCTAGGTTACTTATTTTAGCTCAGCCCAAGCATTTAAAAGGTACAACGATAATAGAGAGCTTTAGAGTCAGTATAAAACCGCAACGTGCAATGATAGTGTCTAAGGCATGAAGACATTGGAAGGAGGCATGTGAGTACAGACCATCACCATAATTACCATCATTATCTACCAGTAGGGTGTTAATGTGGATACATTACTAGCAGCAGACTTCTGCCATGAAAACAATTAGAAAGTGGCGGTGTGCACACACACACACACACAGTGGCATGTTAGAATTACATTTATATTTTAAGCATTTACCTCTTATCAACTTGGACACAAATTGGCCTGCGACCTTGTTCTTCTTTTGGTTACGGGGAATCTCTGTAGCCAGTAGGCCAACATACTACCCCAACTACTAATGTCACATGTCAGAAATATACATTAAGCAGTCAATCTAATGTATGAGCCTGGTGTGATTTTGAGTAAGCAACCTTCTGAAATCACACGCGCCATGACGTCAGTTTTGGTATTAGCCATACTAGTGCAGATCCTGATAGACATTACTACCAAGAGCTCAGTACAAGAAGACAATACGACAAATAATCTAGATTCAAAAACACAGAATCCTATGAAAGTCGTCTTGGCCTTGACGTTGAGCACCGTTCAGCCACCTACTGTGGTGTGTGATGAAGGTGACTTACCAGCCGCTGTTGGCCAGAGAGATGGAGATGGAGCTGAGGAGCAGGTTGCATTTCGACTCACTGATGATGGCCTCACAGTTGGCTCCAGGGGAGATGACCAAAAACTCCCGCATGCCGTACCTGTCACCACAGACACACTTATAGCAGTAGACGGACATTTGCCTCATACACCTATAGATAGATTTACGTCGGCGCAAGCGTCTTTCACAGCGTCCAAAATTAACTTTGTGGCTCACCTGACAAGCGCTGGTAAACTAAAACAAATAATTAACCAAGAATAATTTTACTGGTCAAAATAATTCATATATATGAATTCATATTATATTCATAGAACTGTATAGCCCCCCCCCTCATCCAAAGACTGTGGTATATAGTCAAGGCATTCAAATGTGATCATCTCAAAAGGTTACTTGCCAGTACAGATGATCCTGATTGATTGATTGATTGATTGATTGATTATTGATTTATCCACCAAAGACTAATTTTACCAGCATTGGCACTTGTTAATTTTGACCCCTGCATGTGACAAACAAATACAAATTCCATAACAAATACCACATTTGCCACTATCTAATATTTCTCTGTGCTGCAATGCTGCAGTTTTTACTTAATTGCTTATTAGAATACCCCAGGTCTTACTTCGGCTTGGAAATTTGTTATTTGGGTATTTATTCCAAAAAGCAAAAAAGGAAGCCCTAAAAACAACACCTGGATGGCCCAACTTAAGCAAGTTGTTGGTAGATTGTCCTGTTGGTCAATTTAACTGTGAAGTGATGAGAACTTACCAAAATCATCCATGTGATCCTGGTAGAGTGTGGGCTCCAGTGCACCACATTTGGGGTGGTTTCAAGCAATATCCAAAGTAATACTAAAAAGATGTTAGTGGTTTTTATTAAGCTCACCACAAGGTGGACAGCTTCTATATGTTGGTTTGTCTGTAAAGAGGACATATTTGAGGGACAATGTTCATTGACATCCATTCATTTTGAAGGCTCAATCACTTTCATATGGGTCAGTTACCTGTACCGGTCAGTAGATGGCGCTTGATGTTCCCAATGAGCTTTTCCAGCTTAAAATGTAACTATTACAAAAAAAGGATATTGATATTCTAGACATGATGCATTACTAGATGATTTCCTAAGTCAACTAAAAATGGTACTGTCAATTTACAATTGATATACTTGGGTTTGATACTTTAAATTACTTTAAGTTGTTATAATGTCCAGTTTCAGTGTGTGCCCTGTAGACTCATGAAATAACTCAACATGGCTCATGTAGCCATGTGTGTTTTTGGAACTACTCAGGTGGCCAACTACGTAGTCATCCGCTGTGCAGTGATTTTTAGCTGTACACAGTCTCCCATCACCCACCACCTTCACTGCCTATGGAAACAGGAAAGTAGTCCCTGCTAGTTCCAAACAGAAGCCAAGTTATTTTTATATAATGTTTGTGTACATTTTACCAATGTCCTACACAAAACTCAAGTGTTAGTATGGCACACTGGAGCCACCGATCTACCAGGGACATGGTGATTTTAGTAGGTAGATGATTTTGGTGTCCATGTTCACATCACTTAACAGCTAAGTTGACCAACAGCACAATCTACTAAAAACTCACTGAATTCCTTTAATATTTAACTGAGGCTGTGTCACACGGACTCAACTCACCATCTGACCAGGCAGTGGGCTCGGGGAGGGAAGTCATTGTTCATACACAGAAGGTCCTGCATAGCCAAGGGGAAGGCATCTGGACAGACAAATCAGAGCTGGGTCGGGCAGCAGCACACTTTGGAGGGATGGACTAAGCTACTTTGGTACATTCTTTCATCCGTTAACCCTTCTCTCCAATTTCTCCATTGTAAACTAAGGTATACCTTAAATACGTTCCAAGGGACTGGTGTTAAAACGCACTTTTATGCTCATCCACTTATTTTATGCTTTCTCCACGCTAGTGTTTATCAGTATATACTCAAATTGAGTCCTTAAGAAACACTAATATCAGCAAGAGGTTAAAATGCACCGGCCACAAAATTGCTATTACATCTGGCATATCATCTGGCCAGGAAACTAAACGTCATTGTACCTTCCTCAGGCTCCTCCTTCCCATCACCCTCATCAGACTCTTGCTTCAGGTAGTGGTGAGTTATGGAGAATTTAAAGTCTGCAAAGTTAATCTCCTGACACTTTTCCTCCCAGGTCCCACTGGTGTATTCGCCCTGTGTCAAAGGAGAGCAGAAACATGCAAGAATTTCTGAGAATGGCCAGATGGTAGCATACTGATTGGAGTGAGGGGGTGTGAATAGGGTGAATGTGCAAGGTTAAATGATAGCAGCATACCTTCTCTGGGGCCAATTTTCCTGCAGAGCTCCCAATCAGCTTCCAGTCATTTAACACTTCCTCAACTCTGGACACAAACCTGCAAGGAGATAAAATGAGTTTCTCTGTCTATTTGGACATTTCACAGGCTATGACACACTATCATATGGTACAACTGCCGTATTTGCCTCACAGGATTCCCACTCATTCCTCCCATGTTCCAAAACTATATGCATGTGTTCCTTTTTCCGTGACTTTTCCAGGCCTGGAAAATATTTTTTGGAATTCCTTGGCTTTTCCAGGATTACCATGACCGTAGTAGGAACCCTGGCCTCAGACACAACAACTTTCAACAGACTCGACAGTATTAAAGCATACACACCTCAAACAACGGATGCGTACCTGGTATTGTTTTGTAGCCATTGGCAAAAGGTAGCATGCTTACGTGTCAAGCATAACGGTAGCGTAACGGTAACCGGGGAAAGTTAGCCAAGACGTATTGCATTGATAGACATGAGCTAACGTTAGCTTAGTGACAGCTAACTACTTTATGATTCTTCGCACTCTTGACATTGCATATACACCGGGGGAAATACATAATGTGGATAAGCTCTTTAAATGTAATGATAATTATGATTTAGTGTGTGATATTAGCTAGAAAGTTTAGCCCGCAAAGCTATGACGACAAAGCTAGCTAGCCTACCTTTCCCACTCTGAGGCGGTGGTGAAGTCGGTGATCTCAAACACCTCCGACTCGGGCTGTAAGAGAAATAAATTGGCCTGTTTAAACATGAGTTCAGTTGTAACAGATGTTATGACTTCTTAGATATGTCTGCTTAGACAAGTAAGTCGTTGACTGGCTGTAGAAATATAGTTATTTAGCTGGAGTACTCACATCACTGTCGGCAGCCATCATTAATTCCTGTTTACGTTCTGTATTCTTCTTCGTCTTCTTCTTGGGTTTTAAAGGCAGCTGTCATCCAATTTTAGGGTGCATTGCTGCTACCTACTGTTCCGGAGTGTGGACAAGCGCGCCTATAATCTCTTAATCCAGATTCTTTCAAATAATTAAAGAAAAGTGAACGGAAAGCGCTATTCCACATTAATTACAAATCTTTTTCAAGGTGACCTCCTTAATTCCAGCTTCTTCTAGCTCAGCTCTCATTGCTTTCTGCTGTCTATCCCCTGTAGTCCATAGCAGCTGTTACTGACCTACTCCTCCTGACAATATTCACATAAACCTGTCAGATGTTTTCCAATTATCTGCAATGTATTGTTGAGTAAACTCTGGCCCAACCTTAATTTTGTAATGATGATTTCCTCTTTTTGCCCATATATCTACCTTTTTCTGAATTTGGTGTAGATGTCTATTTTTGTTTCTCCATCCCCAAAGCGGGTGATTCAAAGAATAAATGCAAGAAAGTGAATCTGGAGGGGAGGCATGACTGCTCACACACACACACCCCAAGAACTGGGGTGGGGGTGAAATGAGTTAAATGAGTGGTGATGAAAGAAAGAAAGAACACTTTATTAGTCCACATTCTTTTGTCACACACACATGCAGACAGTGGTGGCCGCCAAACACACACACACGCATGCAGGGAGGGTGGCTGCGGAAATTACATCACTGCATTTTTCCCATCCTGTTGATGCTGCCCCTCCAGGGGCAGCCAGGAGCAGTGGGCAGCCCTTTACGGCGCCGGGGGACCAACGGCTCCAGATCTTGGGTCCTCGTCAGGGTCAGGGACGGGACAGGAGATGACGTTCTTCTTGCATGTTTTTCCAATTGGGGTCCTTATTGTAGAAGAGGACCCCATGTGAGCACGGGGAGAACATGCAAACTCCACACAGAAAGGCCTGGGAGATAACCCACCTGGGCACCCCAGAGTCAATAGCGCCCCAGGTGGGAATCGAACCTGGAACCTTCTTGTTGTGAGGCAGCAGTGCAAGCGCTGCGCCACCGTGCCCCACATAACACACAATGGAAGTTAATGCCAAATTTGCGAATGATGTCACCGAGTGGTAACATATAGATAGAGAATAGTAGTGGTCCTAGGACAGAGCCTTGTGGCACACCAAAGTCCATATTGCAACA
>CABFOQ010021985.1:0-13917 GCA_900660455.1 Gephyroberyx darwinii | reverse complement strand
TCTCCGTGTGCATCTATACAATATAAGCAAGAGGTTGTTTACTATATCTGTTAAGGTGTTTCTGAAAGGGTAATATACTATTCTACCATCATGAGACTGTCAAAGGCAGTATCAGTGTTTTGTTTTGTTTTTCAACTTTATTTTGTATTGTAAGAAGTGAGACATCATTACTAATCTAAAAGTTCCAGATTTGAGTCAGAAGGTTATGGGGGCATGTACTTTTCATTAGACACTTCAACTTAACAGAATTTAGGAACACTTCTCCTATATCATATGTCATGGTGACATACAACTATATACCAATGACAGAACTAAAAAGGCCTTAATTTAAATTCAGTTGAGTGTTTTGATTGTTGTGTATCTGTGATACACAGATGGTCATTGCCATTGCTTTAAGGCTAGCTTTTTATGATATAAATTAATAGTGAATATTTGATTTCAAGCACAATTCGCTTAACCCCTTCATTTAAAGTACTTAAGAGTTTTTGGTAATATATTCTACCTCACACCTTATTTTATGTTATGGATTTGGGCAGTTTTTTTAAATCCCTTTTAAGGGAAATTAAGTGCACTCAGTCACTACAAATCCTTCTCTGTTGATATGGCCACTTAGATGGACCTAAACCACCTGATTTCCAAAATATTACAATCACCAACTATATTGGTCAAAGAATGAAGTGGTGTTTGTATGTTTTTATATATATTTCAGATTACCTGAAAAAGCAATTGAACAAAGTATTTAGAAGATCTTGTTCATGGGTACACCCATATGCAGTTAATACAAAGTGTGCATGTGAGAGAGAGGGTGAGTGAGTGAGTGAGTGAGTGATTGGAGAAAGGTGCACTAAATATACTAATAGTTTTAGTGTGACTGCTGGGGTATTGTTTCCCTTTGTTTGTTTTTTGTATTTAATTTTTCAGGTTTGACCAAGACTTTTCTTTACTTTTTTTGTATTATATTTTCTTTTGATCTGGGAATGAGTGTTTTTGACTGCATGGTGATTGTTGAATGTTGGTATGAGGCCTCTTAGGAAACTTTAAATGATGTTCTTGCAGACATTGTTATTTCTGACTTTAAAAAAAATAAAGGAAAAAAACAGACACTTTTCTTTGAGCCAGTGTTCTGCTACAATACACAGTCTTGTCTGAATGAATGTATAATTCTAATGATAACACGGTATCAGCTGGTTTGAACAAATTCAATTGAAGTTGAAGCAGAATTAATTCAAGACCAAGTTCATTACAGAAACAATACTCAAAGTAATACAAACACTAGACTGTCAGACTATAGAGCTACATAACATCATTGATTTTGTACTGGAAAAATAGTACACAGAGCAAACATTTCCAAGGCCATTAACAAGCCATTAACAAGCTTGAAAGTCTGTACCCTGTGTAACATTTGTAATCGGCAACGATGAAGGACATCCGTATAATAAAGAATCTGTTTTGACATAACATTGCCATACTATGATAAAGAGAGGGCGAAACGCGTTTTGCTTTACCGGCACCCGTAGCAAATCGCAGGACCTTTTTGGCGCCTGCAGGCACCGCAGATGACTAGAGGAGACGAAGCTGACCGCGTGGCTAGGAAGCATCGCTGTAGCAAGTTCCGTTGTTTTTTTTATCATCAAGATAAGGGCGTATGTATGTACACATTGCTTGTTATTTTAAACTTAACTGCATCACGCTTCATTTACAGGGTTCATTCGCCGAGCCCAGGCTAGCTAACGTCCTGCAAGCCAGAGCTTTAAGCAGGCGATGTAGATATCGCTACGCCGTCACAGAGATTTAAAAAGCTTGTTAAAATGAGTAAAATGTCGTCGTCATCTCCCTCACTTGTGTTGAGATGTTTTGGCTCTTCTAACGTTGGCTAAAATTTGGATTTTCGGCTCCAGGATTTAGTCTTGCCCCCATCCAAGCGTTCATTGTTGGCACAATGATTTGTATGGAACTCGACTAGCGTGGTAATATGAGCCCTTTGGTCTTGGCTAGCCTGCTAGCTTGTTCTTCGCTCAACGTTAGCTTATCTACTTGGTTACGCAACACTAACCTTTACAATGGGGTTGAGTCTGTTTCTATACATCTGTATTTCTAGCTAAGTAAAAACGAGCCTGAAGTCAAGCCATGGATTTTCTCTACCTTTCAGGCCTAAATTAGCTGGCTACAGTTAGCACGCAGGCTAACGTAACCTACCCCAAGTCAGGTACTCGTTTTGCACAGCACTGAAAAGCTTAATATGAACAGGAACATGTTTGAGCAACGGCAAGAAATCTTAGTAAACCCTAATTAACGGCAGGTAACACAAACTAGCCGGTTTTGATGATATGGTAGCTGCCATGTGAGAAGGACCCTTAACTCTATTATATTGTTGATAGAAGACTGCAAGGCGATGTCCGTAGGTTAGGTAGACACACCCCGGCTAGCTTAACATTGGTGTCTCCAAATTACATACTCGGCCACTGTTTTGAGTTTTCCTTATGGCATGCTGATTCAATTTCAATAATTAACTACACGAAAATGTTGCATTGACTTAAGTTGTTCAGTCCTAAGCACCTGTCTTTTTTTTTTTTTTTTTTTTTACAGCACAACATGGGCAAGAAGCAGACCCCAAAGACTAAGAAGGAGACACAAGAAGAGCCTGAAGAATTTGTTGTGGAGAAAGTATTGGACCAGCGTATTGTCAATGGGAAAGTAGAGTTCTTCCTGAAGTGGAAAGGATTTACAGAGTGAGTTCACTGTTCCCGGGACACCTCCCCCTGCTGAGCTGGAAATGCTTCCCTGGTATGGGGTAGTGCTCTGCTTTTGTCCACGCTCATTATGGTTGCATGAAGAAGCTGCAGTTTTGTACGCAAAGCCAGCTTTAAAGTTTGACGATCAAATTTGTTAGGTATTGTTCAACTGTAGATGTAAATACTGATCTCTGTTAATTCTCATTCAGAGCTGACAATACCTGGGAGCCAGAAGAGAACCTGGATTGCCCAGAGCTGATTTCAGGATTTCTGGAAGCACAGAAGAATGTGAAGGAGAAGCCTGCACCGGTCAAGAGGAAGTCCTCAACAGATGAGCCAGAGACTGAGGCCAAGAAAAAGGATGTGGTGAGTTAACTTTCATTCATCACTTTTTTGTGGCCCCAATTCAGTGTTTCAGTGACATTGACAAAAACCTCTACAGGAAACACGGCCATAATTCATTGTGTAACCTTATTTTGTTTTCACTGTGTTTAAGAGTGAGAAGCCCCGAGGTTTTGCCAGGAAACTAGAACCAGAGAGGATCATTGGTGCAACAGACAGCAGTGGCGAGTTAATGTTCTTAATGAAATGGTGAGTCACAAATAAGAAAACCCTGTTAATCTGCACATAGCCCAACCCTTTTACACACCTTTATGTACTGTATCATTAAGCTGGGTGTTGCCACTTGAGGTGAAACTATAGCTGTTTGATCCCTTCATAATTGATAAAATGCCTCTGTTTCTTACTACATTGGATAACAAATACCTTTTGATTTGGGCAGAGTTGTAATAGAAATGGATCCACAGTTGGCGTAATGAATCATAAAACCATCTTTTCTCCGTCTTTGCCCTGTGCTTGCAGGAAGGACTCGGATGAAGCAGATTTAGTTCCGGCCCGTGAGGCCAACACCCGCTGCCCCCAGGTGGTTATTTCCTTCTACGAGGAGAGGCTGACATGGCACTCCTGTCCAGAGGATGAAGCTCAGTAGTGCTACCCTCTGGTCCCTTGCACTCCCCCTCTTATTCCCTTTTCCTCAGGACTGACATTTACACTTCTGGCCTGCCTTCTCGTTTTAGCTTTCTTAGTTATTTACGGGATTGTCCGTGTGCGGCAATCAAGAGGACAGCTACATCATTGTACATTATTTCCTAGAGCAGTTGGTTGTGAATGGGGCAGGGTATGATGTTGAGATGAGGGTAATGAAAGGATGTCTTCTGTTTATACAGTAAGCTTGGTTTGAAGGCATTCAACAGGGAATACACCATGGATTGACTCAAGTTTTATTTTTCCCATAGCCATACCTGTTGTAATTTTGGTAAGTTGTGAATGGCTGCAGCCACGCCTGTTTAGTCCTCCAGCTGTCTTATAATGTGTTTAATCTGATGTAAGAAGCTGGTATGTTGTTTTTTACACTAATGCTGATATTGCTTACTTCAGTCTAGACTTCAAAAGCGCATTTTGTATTCTTACTTTGTAAATATTGTTTCAAGTTGTCCAATAAAGGGTTTTATGCTACCACCTTTCACTGCTCAGTTTTATTGCTGCAAGGAAATGTAAAACAAAAACAAATCTACTCGCTGTACCTTTTTGAAGGATGGTAAGGGGAAAAGTGTAAATACTTCAATTTCCCTCGGTGGTGGTGTCTAATGGTGTGGTGTGTTTACCTAGCAGGATTTTGGTTCTGTCTCCTAGATGATACGGTTAACCTATCAATGGGAAAAGGTATTTCAGATGCCATTCCAGGATCTCAAATTGTTCACCTCTGCTCATGGATAGGGAGGAGATTCACTTGCTAACAATGTTCTGGAGAGAATTTCTCAGTTGATACCTGTGGAGCTGAGGACGCTGACCTGCCATAATGTGCGATTGACACCTGACCTTGTTTCCTGACAGTTCCATCACTTCTGCTTCAGCGCTAAGCATGATGTTTAGAGCAAATTCAAGGAAAACACTTAGCCGATCAATCTCGGAGACAGGACGAGTCAGAGCTTTCAAACATGTCTATTACCTTACTAGTCTTTTCCTGCACATGATCGGTTGAAATACCAAGTTTTCAAGGAATGCACTGATGTAGACAATATATATGATGTCCACTATCAGCCAATGAGGCCAGACAGTGAATTAGTCAATAGTTAGTTAGATAATTAAACAACTGTCCTGATGGCCGCTGCTCCGACCCTGCCTGTCTAGCCATATTCATGATACAAATCTGTGATGTGACCCTCTTAATGTCGTTAAAGCTGAATTAGCAGTCATGTTACCTCAGTGTTACAACCCCGGCTCAAGGGAGGCAACATAAAGGATTCCCAACAATATCTATGTTGCAAAAACAAGCAACAAAATAGGAGTAAATAAGAAAAAAGGTCATTGTTAGAAATACAAACCAGTCCAGCCCCAATCTGTAAACCTGAGCCTATAATAAACAATAGGTCCTTTTTCTTTCTTTCTTAAATTATGGTGGCTGAGAAAACCGCTGTGTTCACTGCAATGGTTTTTAAAGTCTTCCCAGCAGGTATCAACAATCAGGTGTTAATTGTGGAGGTGTTCCAGGACATCTGTAAAAAAAGAAAAAAAAAAAGCACAGGTTAGCAGGAAGAAAAAAATGGTCTTGACAAATACCCAAGGTCACAGCAAGGAGAAGTAATCAAAGTCTATTTCATGTGATGACCTTGACCAGCCTCTGTCTCTCAACATGTTGCTGGAGCGTTGAGGGCCAAGTCGCCAGCTGGCGTGGTTGCCTCTACAGCTGTGGGGAGAATCGTCTCATGACTGGCATTAGGGCACAGGAGATGGACTTTGGTCTTAGGCACAATACTGTAGAGGATGTTTCCATGGCAACTCATCAGAGTTTGCTGTTTCCATGGAAAACTCCCTCATGACATGTCCCTAAGCGACCAGAGCGTCTAGGACCTCGTCCAAACTGACAGCTTGCAATTACATTTTTCCAAAATAGTTAAATAAAATGGATTATGCATGAATAGTCGTGTGAGTCATGATTTTTCCTCTTATCTCATTGTGGTTTTGTACCTAAAATATGTAGAAACTAGATCAAAGCAAATACCTATAACCTGAATCCAACCATGAGCCCTTCACATGTGAAGAGACCTAAAAATCTACTGGCAAACACTCATTTTAATAAAAAAAGAAAAAAGGCCCTGGTTATTGGAAAAGACTAACCATCAACATTTGGGCACATGATTTGAACCATAACCTATTCAGGTGTGAATGATAGTAAGGAGCAGGAAAGCTAATGACATCTGTGTCTTGGGTGTTGAGTTTAATATAATGTATCACAGAGCAGTCGTTCACACGTTTTGTCGAAGGACATTTCGGAAATCCAAAATATCTTGATTCAATCAAGTCTCAGATTACGGAACACAGTCATCAATTGTATGGTAATTTACTGAGAGTTTTCAGGGAGTAGAGGCGGGGAGGACGTGCAGAGTAGACCATCTTAACTCAGTTTACCCACCTTTTTATTTGTGGAATCATTTTATTTACCTTTAGACTGACATAAATCTTAATGATGTAAATTTATATTGTACATCAAGTAGTATCAAATTGATATGATACGGTATTGTAGTGGGGGGAAAGCATGAATTAATACTTTTTATGAAAATATGATAGATTTTTCTTCATATTGGTGGTTGTTTGCCTAATGAAGATTACTGATTTGAGGCCATAATTCATCCTCAATTTTATGTAACACTTTATCATTGGGAAGGGCTGCAGTCCGGTATAGAAAATCAAATGTGTGACAACAGATTGTAACAGAAAAACCTTTTTATTTTTTCTTTGAAATGGTAGATGCAACCACACTGTTGAATAAATTCAGAGGTTGACAAAGAGTCCTCGAGTCATGAATTACTTGAGTATATTTATTGAAGCTGAGCTCAGGTGAGAACTCTCTGAACAGTGATTATAAAGAGGGAAAGACAGGAGGGGGGTAGTTTCTAAACATCTACAAGGTTATTTTCAACCTATAGACTGAACAATATGTACTATGTTAAAGGTTTCTTGAGTCTCTCATGTGGTCGGCCTTCAGTATGGGCTTACACAAGCAATACATTCATGTAGATAGATCGCACATATAGATACATCTCACATGATAATGCAGCAGTTAGAGATGTGTACAATACATCATCATATTAATCAGAAAGGTTAAGATACAGTGATTAAGACATAATATACAGTGATTAAGACTGAGTCATTCTTCCACACACACTGAGTTTTCTGTATCAGCCTTCCTACCAACCCTTGTTGGTGTATTATAAATCTGACCTACTGACCATAATCAGACAATCTACACACCACAAACCCACACTTCTAGTCTATCAGAAGTGATTAAAGTACATTTTAGCTAGTGGAAAATACTTTCCATCTCTTGACTTTACACAAGTCAAAAGGCCTTTGTATGCAAATTACCAAGGGGGACGGCAGTAGAGTATTTAAAATATGCCAATCACAGCCAGATGCCCCTCATTTTGAGTGTCGCAACACCTCAATTGGCCAGAATTTTGGAATAACTTTTTAAGAACCTCTGAGGAAACTGGTAAGATACAATTTATTTGCCATATTATCGATCACTTGATAGATGTGATCCTATCCATTAGAATAGAATTATGTGGCACAGATATAGATGATATAGATGTATCAGTACTATAGGACAGTACTATAACATCTTCAATGAACCCCATTGAAAACCAAACTGAGGATTTTGGATTTGTCTGGTGTTAATGCACCACAATGCAGTGGTGACTAAGTGTGTGTAGGAGTGATAAGGCTGTTTGCCACAACACTTAGGGTAACCCTGCAATGAGATTTGTCATGGTTTCTCCTACAATTTGTACTTTTTATGCGAGAAAGCAAACTTTCACCAAAATAACACAAGTTCTTGTAAGAAATTTCAGAAAACAATGAACGGTGTATTCCACGTTTATGATACTATGTTATAGAAAACAGTTTTTGCCTTCAGGGATGTTTAGAGGGAATTTTAACAGTGAAGGCTTATTTCGCTGATTCCTCCTGCCCAGAGGTGTACTGGAGGGTGAACCCACCTAAGATCAGCAATATTAACACACCTTTTAATTGCTTGAATAGTAATTGCTTGAGTTTACCCACTTTTTCTGGCGGATGTAAAACTTGTATGATGTAAATTCAAAATATTCAAAGTGATGTATGCTCTATGAGGATCTTTGAAAACAAAACATGAATTTTCCACCATGTTGAGAAGTTGAAAAGTTGTCATTCCATCATAGTTCAAGTCAGTTTGTAAGCCATGTCAGTATGTGATGGTAACAATGATGTAATTAATTACAGTGTTATTGTTTGGCAATCCATGTAAATAACTAATATTGTTGTATGTTTCTGTTTTCACAAAGTAACTAGGACATCAATTAGGCCTACAAGTCGAGTTTTCTCCTATTCATTCTGCCACCGCAGCATGAAGTATCACCGTGCGACTTAAGTAAAACATCAGCAACCAAAAATATCGCTGCTCTTATTGGGTCCATTTTGTTAATATTTCCGACCAAAAGCACTTAAATGTACGACTTTTGTAGTAGAATCTGTGGTTTACGAGGAGCACTGAAGGCAGCATTAGATCACCTCTTAGCAGCAGGTGATACCATTTTAGTCTAATCCCACCCATTCAGTTAGGCACAGGTGCGCAGCGCACCGAGGCAATAACTACAGTTTCTTACCTAGGCGCACACTAGCGAGGGACATATGTTGAGACGTGTCTCTCAGTAAAACTGCTCCAGTCTTTTTTCTTTTAGAGTATTTATTGTGAGGTTTATGTTTTAACGGGTTGGCCACAAAGGGCGCGCGTGTACTAGGACTGTGAAAGACGTGACATTCAGTTAGTAGTTCAGTCCGGGCAGGCCGAGCCTCAAGCCAGATGCACAGCCAGATCTACCCCTCGTTGTTCACATCCACAGGTCGGGAAGGGAAGGTAGGCTGCTGGTAGAGTTAGTCATTTTGATGTTAAAATCATTTTAGTGTGTGCTAAAGTTGTCTGTGTTCTCTCACAACGTAGGCTCTCACAACGTAGGCTCGCCAGACTTCATATTTAGGACTTGGGGTAAATTCGTGGTACTCAACAGCGGTGGCATTCTCGTACTTAATGTAAAGTTACCCGTAGGGTATTAGTTTAGTTTGTGTGACGTTAGTATGACATACTTTAGAAAAAATATATAGGATAGATTGCACCCTTACGAAATGGAACTAAAGTTAACATTTGCTGTCATAGTATTTGTACCGGGGTGTTCCTTAAGTCTACCTAATGCTTGTGTGTTTTCCAGGCATAGTGGGAACAATGTAAGGGAAGTTATAGATTTGACTTAAACAGTGGTGATTAAACTTATTTAGACAACGTTTAGGAGTTTGTAATTCATTGTACATCCAGGTCATGTGCTGCTACCATAAAGTCACACTAATGAATACTGTAGTCAATAATATGCAGTTCACACATCTTATAACAGGGTATCTCCAGCGAGATCAACTGTCTAATGAGCTCATGTGATGTTTTGCAGAGGATGGATGGAGATGAGGGTCAGTCACAGTAGCCTCAAGATGTACAAGCTCTGTTTATAGTCATTGATTAGCTCTTTGTCTGGGCTCAGTTATTGTAAATGGCACGTGGTGCTGTAAAATGTGAGGAGACAGATGAGCTACTGGAGGGTTGCTCAAGCACTGGAAGACTCATTTCATGGGCCAAAGTTGGGAGACTATTATTCCAGGAGCTCACTACCTGAAAGCTGCATGTCATGTTTTAATAGTTAATTGCTACTGATTTAAGAAGGAAATAAGACACTTGTGTTTCAACCATTGTGCTTTTTCATCTCAAAATGGAGGTTCTGATCCTCTGAAGTTACACTGGGTCATTGTTCAGCGTAAATGGGCTTAGAGCCTGTTGGTCTGTATTCTTCCTATAGCGTGACGCAAGAGGCTTTCTTAGTGTTTACAGGCAACTGTTGTTTCAGTGCGAGTTAAGGTGTTTATAGGATTTTCCCCTCACACCAAATCCAAACTTTGCCCTTGTTTCCCCTTTTACCTACATAACCCCCACTGTTACACGCTGTTGAAAGTGTTTTATGGCTGCGTCTTTGGGCTGACATGACATAATAGACAGACATGGCTGAGTGGTTGTATTTTGAAATGCTTAGTTGGCCTGCAGTCATCACATGCAACACAGGCTACCAGTTGAGGAAATTGAGATACTTACTGACTTTTGATCTTAAAGAGTAGATTAGCAAGTTGGAATGGAAATTAAGTGTTCCCATGAAATTGATTTTCAATTGTTTTGTCTCTCCCCCGTTTTGTCTTTTCAGGATTCTGTATCCACTATGGAGAGTATGTTAATTCTCATGAAAACGGTGAGTGGCCAAGCATGCTCCCCCAGACCAGCTCTTCCCTGGGATTTTCATGTGTTTATGCTTTTCTCTTGGCTAATGTTTACTTTTTGAGATGGTCCCAAAGTCTCAGTCCAGTTAAACTATTTTGCTGAGACCTGTCCTGTTGTGTGCCCTATTCTCAGAGCACATGGATGCACACATGCTCCCTTGCACTCTCCTGAAAGTTACTGACTCCTTGTTTTTGACTGTTGTAGGAATTCATCAGCATTTGTGTTCGGGATCCAAGGCTCCATAGAGATGACTTCTGGCACACGCACATTGACTATGAGATCTGTTTACATGTGAGTGCTACTTCTGGTTATGCTTCAGAAGCGCTTTTTCAGGTGCACATTTTGTCTAAAGGCCAAGATGATAGGTGATTAGGAAGAACCAGTGAACTAACTAGAAAAGTGTTTGCTGTGATTTTGTGCTATACCAACTTAGTGAGGTTTTTTGTTTTTTTTGGTGTAGGAAGAAAGATCTGTGAAGAATCTCAACATTTGTATAGGATTGGTATATGGCTTGACTGCATTAACTGGTTTCCCTTTTCCTTTGTGTAGACTAATAGCATGTGTTTTAGGAAGAAGACCTCCTATGTGAGACGGCGGTACAGTGAGTTTGTTTGGCTGCGCCACTGCCTGCAACAGAACGCGCTGACAATGTATGTAAACCAACTCATGAGTTCTGAGAAAGATACCACCATTTACTTCCTTGATAGTTAATAGCCCCGATCATTCATCTGCTGTTGCGACACGTAGTAGCTATTGCGTTCTAATTGATCATAGGTGTCCGTTGTATCTGACCTTGAGCTATTAACTCTTAACAAGGTAAGGATGGACTTCACTTTTTTTCCCTTGATTGTGTTTTGTTGTCCTCTACCCAGGGAGTTGCCCAAGCTGCCCCCCTGGAAACCGTTCTTCAGTCTGAGCAACACTGAGCAGGTCAATCAGAGGATGAAGGGCCTGCAGGAGTTTTTAGAAATGTGAGTTTCTCTGCAGGGATGGAAGCTGGCTAAAGCAATGGCAGCTATTTAGACTGTAGCATTGCCATCTAGTGGTACCCTGCTAAAGCATGGTACTTTTGTACTCCCCTTTTTCTCTGAGGGTCTGAGGTTGGGGTGGTCATTTGTTTCATAATTTGGGCATTGTGAAGCCCTTTGAGACTATGATTTAAGGCTATACAAATAAACTTGACGCCCTCCAAAAACCCATTATACATTGACAGCTGGTGAAACTAAGTTTAGTGCTAGACCTTGAAACTTTAACATCTTTGTGGCCCTTAGACTATTTTAACTTCATCTTGACCTGTCTAAGTTAATTGATTGGGATCCTCAGTTAATGCCCTTTCTCGCTGTTCATAATCACTCCTTTCTCCTCTGTAGTGTTCTCCAGACGCCCCTGTTACTGTCGGACAGTCGCCTCCACCTGTTTCTCCAGTCAGAGCTCAGCATGACTAAGATGGAGAAGTGTGCACTGGGCCAGACCAGGTACAGTGTGGCCCAGGCCATCCAGCGTGCACATAGTGGCTTTACCTTCCCCCTTGAGGTCACGGGCAAGACCTCCTGCAACTCTGACTGTGAAAGGTAGTAGCTAGAATGGGACTGCTTGCATTTAAAGATCATTGAGTTTTGAATTGCTAATCCTGAATTCTCCTACCTTACTGCAGCTCTTCGTCATCAGGTTTGGGCTTAAGTGTGGACACCCCTATGAGGGGTAGCCCGCTCCCCTTCTTAGAGACATCCAATGGAGACCAAGAGCTGTTCAGCAGTCTTTCTCAGTCCCCCTCTGATGAGCAACATATTGAGCCCTGACACACAATGTACAATGCAGAGTCGTCGGCGTGTCAACCTGTTGTGCACATTGACATCTAACCCGTGAAGCTCTTGCTGCCTTTCCTAGTGCTTTCTTTTTACGTTTGCTAGCTTTGTGCTTTCAGCCTTTTGTTAAAATATTGACTAATTGTTGCAGTATGTACTGAGGAGGCCCAGTTTCTTTGGAATCTCTTAATTTTTGTCTTAAAACATTAGTGGTAGAAAATATTAATTTACTATTTTAAAATGTGCTTAGTTAACCTATAACAGAAATGGGAATGATTCTTAATGTGTTTATATGTATATTTTATCTGCACTATACAATTGTACTAAGGTTAGCAAGGGACATGTTTTGAATGTTGTAGACAAGCTTTTAAGAATATTTGAAAAATACTTGTATTAATAAATATACTTTTTGGGACAAAATGCATTTTTTTTTTTTTTTTACTAAAAGCCAGTTAGTTCAAGTTTATTTGATTTAAAATCCAACTCTATATGAAGTCTAAAACACATGCACTGTAGCAATAGCCCAGTAGAGGGAGTGTAGACATCATGGGACATTGATAATTGAGTCAATCATAGGATCTGGGTTACAGTGCACAATGCTGTAGATGAGACTCAATGCAAAACTTAAATTTAAAGATTTCAATGATTTACTTGACAGTCATCAATGAATTGTCCCAGATTGAGAGGCTGAGGTCAAGCAGGGTTATAGGGTCCTGCTAACAACGTAGGGCATGAAAAACCTATGGGAGGGAAAGAAGCAGTCTGTTTGGGATGCCTCTGTTTAATCAGGAAGGAAACAGGAATCTATTTCCTCATGAGGAGCCTGAACAATATAAAATTTCAAGGTACCCTGGATAGAGTCCCATCAATGGCAATCACCTATGCATTAGACCAGGGGTGGACAATGGTGGGCTGAGAGTAGCAGGGTTTCACTCCAACCAAAGACTACAGCAGGTGATTTCACTGATTAGCAGACCTTCAACCAGAGAGGAGGGGCAAATGAGTGAAAACACCTGCTGTAGTCTTTGGTTGGAGTGAATCCCTGCATACCCTCGGCTCTCCATGGCACATGATTGTATTAGACCCTACAAGAATGTATTTTGTGGAAAACTGCCTAGGGCCTCTTGGCACAGTGAATGTCTTGTACTCATTTCATATATAAAAAAATTGGCACATTTTTCTGCCACCTAGAAGCTACGGTAATTTGCTGAAAATATTCCCGGCTAAGTGCCCTTCACACGTCTCTACAAGCTGGAATTCGGCCCTGATCTTTTATCATCCTATAGGTGGTTAAAACGCCACAGCACATGTATTCCCAGTTTTGGGCTCTAGTGATGACACTGTTAACACGCTATTATTCTTTCTAGGGCTATTCCAGGAGTACAGTGTGTCTCCTCAAAGAAAGCCAGGCCTGTTATCCACTTAGTGGTTCAAGTTATAGGGGAGACTGGGGATGGTTGTAACATTTTATTTTTCACCCCTCCATATCTCCTTGCTGTTTTTTTTATACTTATCTGGTGTAAACTTAGCACACCTCTGTTACAAAATGGTTTCAACATCTCCAAGGCAAATAGAAAATGAGTTATTTTCTTTCAACTATCCCACATTATAACCATCCCCGGTCTCCCCTATTTTAAGCGTGTTTGGGTTTCTGATATAGAGGAGATGCAGTGCTGCTCACATTCAGCCCCGTGTCACTGCTTTCCCAGGTGAGATGGCCTAATTAAAAGAAGACAGTCAATTAATTTAACTATTACAGACTACTCAAGGGAATCACCTGCAAGAAACAAGATGGCCTCAAATCCTGTGTGCATGTGAGCGCTTGTGTGTGTGTATATACTGTTCATGCATGTGGATATGGCTGTGTGTTTTTGAGGGAGGGGCAGGGATTTGGGGCAGTGCAGGGGTGCTGGACAGCCCTGTAAATTGAAAGCTGGTGAAAGGAGTGAAGGCTCATTAAAGGAGACAGCAGCTG
>CABFOQ010021984.1:0-15721 GCA_900660455.1 Gephyroberyx darwinii | reverse complement strand
CAGGTGAAAAGAAAAAAAAAAAAAGGGGGGGGGGGGGGGTCAAGTAAAGGGTAGCCAGAACAGCAGAAAACCAAAAGGAGGCTTAAGAGAAGCACAACAAGGGTGAGGTACAGGAGATATGTGTTAAGGCAAGTGAGAGCATCTTGGAACAATGCAGAGAGCAGTAGTGGATGTTGGGATGGGCTTGTTGGGAGGGGCAGGGGGGATACTAGCTTCATACGGAAGAAAATATAGCTTACATTGGATCTGCTCATGCACCACCAGGGCAAAGTGGTCCATCTCAAGGATACGGGACAGCTTTCCCAGGTTTTCTGTCAGGCGCACCTGAGAGCGAAGGCATGTCAAGATTGGATACACCGTCCATGTGATCATGCATACGTCTTTCTACTCACGTGCACGCACGACTGACCTGTTTGAATTGCTTGTAGACCACCTTGCTGACAGGATCTGAGGGTTTGAGCTTCCCAGCCAGCACCGAGGACAGCATGTTGCCCAGAGTCACCATTCCCAGGATCCCACTGTGGACATACACAGATAACAAACCCTGTAGCTGTTTGTCACTAGTGACTGTCCTTGTGATAATGGAACACAAACTTTATTAAAGCGATATACCCCGACTCATTGACAACTGGGGCCTGGTCGAACGCCTTCTCCTTCAGAATCTGGATAGTCTTCTGGCAGGACACTGAGGGCAGGACGGTGAAGGGGGCAGACAGGTTCAGGCCCTGGAGGGTCAGGTTCCACCACCTTATTAAGAGAGAGGGGGGAGGGAGGGGAGAGAGGGATGGACACAGAAAGACAGAGACATAAAGGCGATTTAAAACCCATCTACGGTTTGGCCATTTTTACCCACAGGAATGAGGTATGATATTGAGGTTTCTCACCAGGGTTTGGAGACCATCAAGTCCTCTGGGCTAAGGAAGCCCTTCTCACACATCCACTTGTCGCTCAGGAACTTGGACCTGGAGGCAAAAGGCAATTCCAGCAAGGAATTGGAGCAGATTACATGCAGGGTTTTAAGTCAGGCACATGCCTTAGATACCCCCATTCAGCCTTTCTGCCCAGCCCCCTCTCTTCCCTTCATGTCTTACATGTAGTTGCGGATGGAGTCAGGCAGGATGACCACACAGCGCTGACCCTCCTTCAGCTCCTTAGCCATGTTCACTGCTGCTGCCATGGCCGTGCCAGAGCTTCCACCTGCAGGAGAATGCATAATACACAAGAGGGAGCTAATAAACAGAGCATTCATAACCTCTAGATTGGACAGCTGTTGACAAACCTAAACCATTGACTGAAAGGAATGAGTTGGTAAGTGATATAAACCTACCGCACAGAAGCCCCTCCTCCTTGATCAGCCTGCGTGACATGATAAAGGACTCCTCATCAATGGATTTATACCACGCGTCAATCACCTGCAACAATGAGTAGGGGAAAAGGAAGGAGTCACAACACTCACATTGAAACTGTTGAAAAAAAGATCTTAATTGCAAATAGGCCAAAAATGCATATATGTGCATGCATGCGCACACAAACACACTCACAGATCTGTCCAGCACCGTGGGAATAAAATCATATCCAATGCCCTCCACTTCATACGGAGCATTGGTGGCATTAAAACCATTTGGTTCAGACAGGATCGAGCCCTCGGGGTCCACTCCCACAATCTAAACCAAACGCAGAACAACAGTGATGATGGGAGGAAACATCGGCACATCGAGACAAATCCAACACCGCCAGGGACACTTCTGTATGTATGAGATGCAGTGGCATGCCGCTGTCGCCCTCAACGTGACCTCAAAGATGCAAACAAAGAGGTTACTGTTATCAGGGTGCCACTGGGATACTGACTAGATCATTGGTCACCTGTTATATACTGAGTTTGGTGGTCAGCTTCCCTTCAAAGATCAGAGGTTAGGGCCCTTTGAAAGCCCTTAGTTTCAAATAAAGCAACTGAGTGTGTTCCTTGCCTTGATGTTGGGGCACTTCTCTTTCAACTTCCGGGCAATGCCGGTGATGGTGCCGCCTGTGCCAGCTCCTGCCACCAACATGTCCAATTTACCTGAAAGGAAAAGCACATTTGCTCTTCTAACCTACGTAACGAGACTGATATATTTTGGACACAGGTATGTAACCAAAAATGAGATGAAACAGTGGAAACATGCTGCCATCTGCCAACGCTCCAGAGAAATGAAAGAAGAAAAAACACAAACCATCACATTGCTGCAGAATCTCCTCGGCTGTGGTATCATAGTGAGCCAAGGGGTTGCTAGGGTTACGGTACTGGTCGAGGATGTGAGAGTTGGGGATCTCATTTTTGAGACGCCAAGCCACGCGCACATGGGATTCTGGTGAATCAAAGCTTGCAGAAGTAGGGGTGCGCACAATCTCTGCCCCTAGAGCCCTCAACACATCCACCTAGAACATACGACCAGATTTCAAGTGGACGCCGACACTAAATATGGGGCTCATGAATAGGAACCATGGTAGAAAAACAGCTGCCTCACCTTCTCCATGCTCATCTTCTCAGGCATGACGATGATGCAGCGGTAGCCTTTCACTGCAGCTGACAGGGCGAGGCCAATACCTGCCACCAACCAGAGAGAGGTGGTCATGGTTTGGCCATGTGACAGTGAAAACTACGGTATAGTCTCGCTAGCCACCAGGATACCCTACCGCCAACAAGGCATGCTGGTTGCTTAGTCACCAACATTTTTCCATACATCTTTTTCGCTTTGTCTTGACTTAAAGAAGGTCTTCATGTTTCCCCATACTGTACCTGTGTTGCCAGAGGTGGGCTCAATGATCGTGTCTCCTGGTTTGAGGATCCCATCCCTCTCAGCATCCTCCACCATCCGCAAGGCAATCCTGTCTTTCACACTGCCTCCCGCGTTGAAGTACTCACACTTGGCCACTAAACACACAAACAAACACAAGAATTATGTTTTGTATGTTTCATTATTATGAAAGCACTGTGGCGGCACCAGGGAAATCAAACCAATTAAGCTAAACACCCTTGTTACAATGATCCTTAAATCCCTGCACAATCAGTATAATTTTTACTTTGCAACAGCAGCTACTACAGTGAATGTTGACCAAGCCAGAGGGGATTATGGGAAATGACTGAGCAAACATGAGCCGAGTCGTCCAAAGGTCCAGAACTTCTTATACACTCTTTCGCCGTCACAATCGCAGAAACTTTCCTTACACACGTACGCCGACACAATAGCCAACTGGCACAAATTCTTAATAGCTAAATCCGCTGTGAATGTGACAGAGCAAAGAGTAATCCCAGTCACGTGAAAACCATGGAAGTATTGAAACAAGGTCCTTTGTCTCATTAAGCCATGGGAACAAACAAGAGCTTGACTTTCAACAATTAAGAGAGTGAAAAAGGCATTCTTTGGAAAGGGGCTTAAACTGACGCCTGTGACAAGGTTCATCCTCGGTGAACCCAAAAACCCCGCAGGGCTGCCAGTACAAAATGGTACAGCTCAGGAAATACTGTAGTGATCATGTCTCCACCGCTGACACAAACAACGTCCCGAGCCCAGCCAACCTAGAAATCACCTGAACAACATCACACAAAAGACTGGCCAATATCTGCAATAATGAAACACGACAAAAACGTCATCGCCCAGGGTTTGAAAAAGCTTGTGAGGAGGACAGGACACTCTCTCTCCTGCGACCTCTCTTTCAGTTTCACTGCGGCTTCTGAACTCCGATACGATTGGCACAAATCATGTGGCCTTCTCTCTTCCATTTTGACCGTAGTGGCTCTTCGTCTGCCAACCAAAAGAACAACAAAGTCTTTCATGTTTACCTCGCCCTCCATGGGAGCACACTACCTCCGACAAAACCCCTACAGTCACACAGTGGTGAACAGGAGGCTACAAACAAGCTATGTGATACCTTAATGTTCCCTTGTTAACAGGAAACCAGGGGGCCAATAGGGAGAGTTCTTGATAAAAGCGAAGAGGTGCTCCCCCGCTTGCACATATCACTTTAGTGATTCATCCATTTCTGAGGATAGTGTTTACCTGTTGTCTGCATGCCATGTTGCCTGAAAGAGGCCTTTTATAGCCTTGTGGCCAAAGATGGCACAAGGCTATGGTGGTTAAAACCTCCCTTTGTAATCTCGAGTACCCCCGCTGAGCTAGGATCAGCTCTGACCACAGCATTTTTCCTGTGTCGCCTCCACTCTGTAACCTTCTCAACTTGCTTGTTGTTCTAGTAAAGAGGAAAATAATGATGGTAGAGGAGTGGAGAACATTCCCTCCCTGAAATCAAAACAGCTGATCCTTATCAAACCTGCTCATCTTCAATGATTAGCTAACTGGGTCACATGACACCCATTGGCTTTGTGACACAACATAACTGTGGGGGAGCCAGTTTGTTTTGTGATGCTTTTCAAGGGTGTGTACTGCATATGCTTCACATGCATAAGGGAATATGTGTGCATGTGTCACATCTTGACTTTGTGTAATGACCATATAAATGCAGTTACTCACAAATCTCACACTTGAGTCCAAAGGCTTTGGGGATCTTGTTCAAACGAACAAGAGGTGTGTCTCCAATCTGCCTGAGGATGTTGGGGAGGATGCTGGGAGCCTTGATGCTGTGAAGTGGAGGGCAGAGTGGACATTTAAAGGGATAATCAGTCGGCGAGAGAAACTTATATGTAGCCTCATAACCTATATATATACACATATATACTGTATATATATATATAAATGTATATATATATAAATAATGTTAAAGTGGTTACTTATTTTATGTGCATTCAATATAGATTTGGTGGTGGGATATGAGCCCCCACCCCTGATGATAGTAGTGTTGTGTTTTCTTCTGACACTTCCGAGGCATATAATGTAATCAGATTATATAAAATCAAACATCTATAAATGTCTACATTCAAACTCTACGTGCAACAAGAGGAAGTGCATTGCTGTGTAGACATGATTGTAAAGAAAATCAGCAAATCGATGATTCCTCTCATATCATCATACATCTATATCCTCTATGCTTGGATGTCAAACTGGGTGGTGGGCGGGGTTTACTAAGTATCTCTTCAAGTATCTCTTGAGATTTTGGCTTCACGATACGCTTTGGGAAACGCACATGAAATTTTCAAGAGCTGTCGTGAAACTGTGCGTGAAATATGTCGTGATCAAGATCAACTGCTAGCGGGAAACCCACCCGTGTTCAGTTGAAATGAAAACCTGCAGACTTGTGGGCCTCCACGGCACATTGCACTAGACCACACAGACTCCCACAATGTTCCTTCTGTATTAAAAAGGTGTACTTCACCTACAATGACATTTGTCTCTTTCACTAGTTCACTACATATTTGGTTGTTTGTCATTTTTATTTAAGGGACGGATATACAACGATAATCTGGATTGTACTAAAGCAGAAAACCCATTTACTATCTATAAAACCTCATTTACCAAACTTATTTTTCCCCATTAAGCTTTAGGCTATGTTTGTTTGTTTTAATCCACTGGGTTATTTTAACCCTACCTAGTGTCCTCCAATCAATTCGCAAACTAAACTAAACTAACTACTGAGAAGCGCCGATTCCCACTACTAGCATAACTCTAGTTATGCTAGTAGTCACCTTTATAGTCCTTATAGTCACTTTTATATTTAATTGATGCCCTGCCGGTAACTAATATTTGTGAATGCACAGCGTAAGACACCATATTTCATTCTATTATATTTTATATTTTATTTTATTTGGTGCCCTTGTTATTGACGAGACATGCTTTAGCCCAACTGTGGACAGCTAATGCCATTTGAGAATGAAAGCCTTGGTCGTAGTCTACCACTCTGACAATTATATTGTCATAGTAACACAGTTATTCCTATATTCACACATTTACAATATTATTCATTGTTCTTTCTTCCGGACCCCACAGAAACAAACCTATATCTCTGATCTCCTGCTTCTACCATTTATTCTAAATAAAGACCATCAATGAAGACTCCTCTCGCCTTGATTCTGACTGGAATCACATCCATATCCGCCGACTCAACCAGTGAAATTCATCCAGAGGTCCCCGTCCTCCAACACAATATGCATAATAAAGCAGCATTAACTTTAGGTGAAGTGCCCCTTTAAGACACATTGGGAGATCTAACTGTCACAAAGACCAGTCAAATCTTGTCTCGTCTCATCCACAACCCTCTCACATGGTAGCTGAAGTGGGAGTGATGTTACATCTTGCTCTGCCTACATTTTAATCTTGTTCTCACTGTTGATTACATTTCAGTGTTTGTGTCTCACCGTGCTGGGTGGCTATGAGGCGACTCAGAAATAGGCATGCCCAGCCTCCAGGTGCATCTACTGGGCAAATCAGGACGGATCCAGTTCCTCGCATCGGTGGCCACATCTCCATTTTCACTGCCATCCCCGAATGGATGGGATGATCCCTTCTGAACCTTGCAGCCATCCTGGTTTCCATTCGCTTGGGCAAAGTCCTTCACTGTTTTAGCATCCCCATTCGTGAGCATCTCAGGACAGGGCATCTCCCCCAGAAAGGGAAGTGCCTTCATGGTCACGGTAACTCCACTGAGGTGAGTCTGTGCATTAAGGAGTTCAGCTGCGTGGGTGCAGACAGAAGGAACAGGTCCCAGGTCTGTACTGGAAGAAGGCATGGCTCACCTGTAAGGAGACAGAAATTGTCAGCACTAACACACACAGACTCTGGGCAATCTTTTCTCTGTGAAAGGCAAGCTCATACGAGTGTAGCCAGAGGGAGAAAAATATTTTAGAGTAAATGTGCCAGCTCATCTGTGTAAGAAAAATATTAATAACTAAGTTCAATTATGGGTGAATTTGGCTACACATTATCACTACAACAAAATCCAAGCAGAACTGTTCTGTCTGGTCAAAGGTAAATCAACATTTTTTCCCCAACATACAACTCTTCCTCTTGCTATACCTGCAGTAAGCAGAGCTATCAAAATAAGTGTATTAGTCACTACAGTGCCATGTGGTAGCAAATGACCTGTGGAATAGTCAGATAACAAGTTGGACTGAAATGTTTGCTATAAATAGTTACGTAGTTACGTCCTTCCACACCAAGCACCAGTAAGTGTGCACTTAAAGTGGAAGGGAACACAAGAGTTATTTAGAGATTAATCACCGAGTTAATCAACACAAACACATTTTTCCTACCGTAGGAGCCCTTTATGTTTATTGTTGGCATGACATATTATTTTGTTTAGATATATCTTGCAGTATTATTTTGGACACTTGGTGGCGGTCATTAGATGCACAGGGTTGTATACGTAGGGGCATAAGTGACAGGAAATGGAAGGCACAGGGAGAGCGCGGGCACACAGTTCTCACCAGACCAGGACCAGAGCAACATGCTACAACTTGCAGAATTGTAAAAACCTGGTATGTTCATCTCTGTGTACAACTACCTCAATAAACAACAAACTAAAAAAACAGCTCAGTGTCCTGAACCTCACTGCTGATGGCCACGGTTCATATTCCTGCATGAAGCCCTTGAGACTGTCCACTACACTACATGTGCTATAAGTGTAAATGTTAGGAAAAGCCTCCTCCAGTAGCTATGCCAGCAAGATGTAGCTGTTATAGCACACAGTATCCATCAGCTGTAGCTACTGTCTGAAGTCCTCTGGGAAGATAAAATGTGAACAAACACATGCAGGTCAATAAGTCAAGTTATGGAGAAGAAAAGCTGACCCTACAAAACCATGGAAGATTTTTATTGGACTTTAATATACGGTATGTAACCCACAGGAGACAATTGTCTCCTGTAAAAACACAAAAAGAACAAAAAAAGAACAAAAACAAACAAACAAAAAACTTCCATAAAAACAAAAAGCAGCAATACATTTGTACAAACAAAAACTTAGGTTATAGCCACCAGCAACAGAGACTTTCCCATCAAAACATTTCCTTTTACTACAGGCACTAAGAATACATTTCTTCCATGACAATCTCCTTTAAGGAACTTGGTTGGTGTTATGCCCCTGCAACCTGAACCCCCTCGACCTGGCATGCCCTTGCAACCTGAAACCCCTCGACCCGGCGTGCCCCTGCAACCTGAAACCCCTGGACCAAAGGCGATTGCACATAGGGGTGTGTCCCTGTGCCCAACAGATACCACTCCTAATGAGTGAGGCAATAACACTGTGCAGATGACCAAACAAATACATACAGCTCAAACTTCAAAAACGTTCAAAAGCTCTATGACATATATGCAGAGCTGTTTGATTTACTCAGTGTTTGAATGTGTGGACACAGAATATTATATTGTATCAATAAATATATATAGATATGTTTAATGATCTGAACTTACAATTACTAGTTATCAGTTCATGTCTTGTTACATGTTACAAAGTCTTCATTAAACTGATCATTACAGTTAAGAAACGGTGTTAGCTTGTTAGAAGACTGCAGATACACTTTCCTTCCTCTTTTTTGGATAAAGTTACACAATGGAGACTTGCTTCATGCGTGTATTTTAGGTGAACCAAAAGTCAACTTCTGAGTAAAAATGAAAACCATGGTAACCTTGATGTAAGTTATCCGGTTCTATCCCTACACCCGCAACTACAGATTTTAGAAATTCTGTTTGACATGTTGAGTAATATCTACCTTCTCACTAGTGAAGAGATGCTGTTTTCAATCAGTGGATTTAACTGCTAAACACAGATGACTTACCTTAGGTTCACTCAATACTATTATGACATAAGAGCAATTAATGAACTAGAAGTAACTTGCAATTTTAAGGCAGCAAAGAAACTGAAGTTTTTAAGTTGAAATGCCTCAATATTCTAACCTTAATTTGGCCACTGGGACACTGCAGTGAATATGTACTAGTCAAGACCAAAATATATTTACCTAAATATTACACCAAATTATCAAACAGTAGAATACAGAAAATGAAACAGTATTCTTTGTTTCATAAGCAGCAGGGTGTAGCCCTGCTCCCCAACAAAGCTTAGGCCAACTCAAATTTTACCACTGCTCTGTGATTGTGGATGAGGAAAAAAATGAGTCAAGACACTCCCTGAAGGACAATCTATTCCCCTGTGGGGAAAGACACTTAACCACTAGAGGGTGAATATTTTTGGTACAAACTCCCATTGGGCAGGATCTACAAAAAGTATGACTATGTAAAATAGGAGGGGGATTCAGATTGCATTTGATCAAAAGAATATCTGAACACACATGGAGACCCGAGAAGGACAATGAAGTCTATATTAGGCTTAATAACTGTTCATCCAATATGGGTAAAACTAAAATTAAAGCAATTTAACTTCTTGGTCATTGTGCCAAATCCAAAGTAATAGGAGTATAGCTAAGTATAAAAGGATAAAGTAAAGAGGATAGTAAAATGATAGTCTCCTGATCCTGTGCCTAATCATTTTACTTCAATCAGACTAATCCATCTAAATTGCACTGGCCTGATGATTTTTGACTTATTTCTTATATTGTATTCAACACAACACAAAGACAAAATGTTCGTTGCAGTGACAGACATGCCTGTGACAGTTAATCTTCAATTAGAAATTAGAGAAAGGTTCAACATAGCCTATTACAAAAAAAAAAACATAACGAAACGTTACGAAAAAATAATATATAAAAGTCCCGGCCACACCTTAATCAAACAGACTGTACTACAGTAATTTTAGCATTAGTCTTGAAGATGATGCAATAGCCGCAAAGATTAACATTACACTATCATAGCACCGCCTCTAAGGATGCTGTGGCGTAGTTCTGTTTCATTGTGAGTGGTTGTGGTCAAAATCGGAGCCTGGAGTTGAATCACAACAATATTTTCCAAATTTAAAATGTTAGTTCTAATTTGGGTTTACTTAAAGAAAAAACACAACAGATGAATCAAGACCGCAATGCCCACTGTCGCAGCCTACGCGGTGAGCGCATGTCCTGAATCACTGTGGGAAATGATCTAGGCGTGTTTTACGTAAATGGTTTACATTTAAGTTTGAAAGACGTGATACACTCACCTTTTAGTTAATAAGGATAGTGGCAGCTGGGCTCCAACACAAAGCAGACCTTCCGTCCAGGGCAGACAGACGAGCTCAGCCCGCAGCTCACATCTTTTAAAGGGCTACAACGCAAGCAGCCCCGATTGGACAGGACTTCTCTGATGTCGACGTTGATTGGCTGGAGTGTTGGCGTTTATGTATCTTTATCCCCCAATCAGCTGACACATAATTGTCGGGCCCCCGGTGCGAGGCGGGGGCTCGACCCTGGCCACTTCAGACATTTAAATCAGTCAATTTGAAGTCTGAGGCGGCCAGGCTCGACACCCGCAGAGAAGATCACATCAGTTGATACCGGGATGGTTTTTGTGTGAGCTCTGGGCCCCGTTTCACCTACCTGACTCAAACCAGGGGTTCTTCACCTTTTTGCAAGTGCGACCCCCTTTTGAGGGTTAAAATATTTCGCCCCCCATCTGTAGCAAGCTCGCTACTACCGGGGCCGTGATAGACACAGACAAGGCAGGAGGGCAGAGTTAACGGGACAACAGGTCGCTTTATTCGCACCACAGCAGAATAATACAACCCGGTCATGACGGACGGTCGCCGCTGCTGGTCCCGCTCGCTCTCTCCGCTCCACAGTCTGACTCGAGCCTCCCGATCTCCTGTTGAACTCATGCACTCAGTCAGGCTCTCACTCTGACGCTCCGACACACACACACACACACGTGCACTGTGGACGTGGATACTCTCCATCGCATGTCTGAGTGAAGCCATACTCCAAATGCTTTGTCATATTTCTACTTGTGGTGTCTTGCTTCCGCAGAGTATAAACCGCTCAGTTTTTTCATTCATTCACACATTCACGTCGCGGTATCAGCTTCCAGCACGCAGCGCGGTTGATACTAGCGATTGAGGTCAAGGTTATATTTTTGTGTGCTATTACAATAGAGACAGGTAGATAGACTATTTATTGTCCTCCTTAGATAAAGTTTGTTTCAAAAGTCTGTATACACACACACACACACACACAAGAATATATATATATATATATATTGACAAAAAAAATTGACAAAAAAACTTCTTTTAGCACTCTTCCCGCGACCCACCGTGACTCCCTCGCGACCCCCAGGTTAAGAACCCCTGGTTTAAACGATCCAGGATAATTTGATGCGTCTCGGATCAAAAGGATGTCGCACTTGCAAAAAGGTTAAGAACCCCTGGTTTAAGTCAGGTAGGTGAAACGGGGCCCAGAGCTCACACAAACACCATCCCGGTATCAACTGATGTGATGTGATGATGAGAGTCCATGTTAGCGGGGGACCGGGGCTTGTTGATTAGGCCAGTTTCAGTCTTGATGGACCGCAGCCTCCTGCCAGACTCAAAGAGTTTGTGTCCAGGGTGGGAGGGGTCAGCTAAAATCTTACCTGCACGTACAGGTGGAGAGAAGTGCACCATCACTGACTTTGGCAGGTTGAACTTCAGCTGCCGCAGGAAGTACATCCTCTGCTGTGCTTTTTTGGTGATGGAGCTGATGTTCAGCTCAGATCGACCATCACCAGATGGTCGATCTCCCACCTGTAGGCGGACTCATCCTCACCAGAAATGAGCCCAATGAGGGTGGTGTTGTCCGCGAACTTCAGGAGCTTGATGGACTGATGACTGGAGGTGCAGATGTTGGTATACAGGGAGAAGAATAGAGGGGAAAGAACGCAGCCTTGAAGAGAAGTCTGTTAACGTCCCTCTCCAGGATGGTGAGTTGTCACTGTGGTGGGGGGTGGGGGCACCATGTCCCTACTGACTGATGGAAAATAAACTCTGAAAAAAGTAAACGAAAGTAAACTCTTCTTTCCTTGCACTGATTTAATGTGTTGATAAATCACTGCAAGGAGAGAAAAGTATGCGCCTTTCACTTTTTCATAATGGATTTATGAGTGATAACGCCAGCTGATTGGTGAGGATGCATTTTATACGTTTTGATCCATATCCTGAACATAACCTGCTCTGGAGCAGGTTAGCCATTCAGCATAAGTTGCTATGGCGACATAAAAAGTAAACCACCTTCGTGACACAGAAAACCCTGGATTAAACCTGAAGTTATGTCGCTAACCCCTTAACCCAGCCTCGTAGTGCAGGCCCCTGGCCTAATCCTCTCTAAAATGAGATGAAAAACTGATTTTGCACGGCCAGGTTTGAATCAGATAAGAGGCCTTAGTAAACAAACAGCACACTTGGTAAAATACCAAACTGGTTGGTTGCTGTTCTTTTCTTTCACGAGAAGCAGAGCCTTTTGTTTCAAATCCCCGCCCATTTGTAGCCTGAAGTCATTGCCAGGTGTGGCTTCGACACAGAGCCTGCTCAAGAACACAAACATATGGTTATGAAGACTTCATATGCCTTTTCAAATTCACGTTGCAGATGTTTTCCCAGACCCAGGTCAACATCACAGCCAGGGCCTATCCAGGGCCGGGGGTCTTACTGACCCACTGTGTAGTACCAAAATCAATTGTAGTCTAAATATTGGCAGATTTTTGCTTAAACACACACACACACACACTGTAAAAGTAATAGAAATATCTCCCTTTTACCACTGTACACAAAATGATTTGACCCACATTATCTAACAACCTGGTGCAGGAGGCAACCCTACTCTTAAACAAAAACATGGCTCTTTACTTTCACTTTAGTTTCCAGGTGTTTATTTATGCATCTCACACGTTCCCTATATGATGCCATGAGTCGGCAACAACTGCCTGTCTGTAACCAGTCAGGGGTGGGATCTAGCATTAGGACAGCTTTGACCCAGGTGTTATCAATCACTCATTTGGAGTTAACGTGTAACTTTTCTCTCAAAAGGGACAGCTCACCGTTTTAAATGGGCAAGCAGACTGGCATATACTCCCCTTAAGTGGGGCCTGTATGGGCAGAGCCAGAAAACAGGTACAACATACAGGAAGGAATGTGCACCTTCCTCTCAGCATGCGCTCTAACATGTACCTAGATCAGGGGTGTCCAATCAGGTGTCATTTCACTTAGTCTGGCTCATTTTCAGGTTTATCCGGTTCCACAAACGACAAATACGCTAGCTTAGTGCATCTTTTTTCTGACTGACCCGGTACAGAGAACATAACTGTAATTTTAGAGCAGTTGCCACATCTCCTTCATGGGTCTTCCTCTTCTTTATCCGCTCCCTCTCGGTTCCAGCTTTTCTCTTTCTCTCCATCTTTCTACGTAGACTCAACGGGTACACATGGCATCACCACATGGCATTGACAAACAAACCGCGTCTGCAGATTGGCTGTGCATTGTTTTGATGATGCTGTGTGGCCAATCGCGTCTCATGACAAGCAGAGGCTCAAACCAATAGGTGGTCTTCTGTTACCTTTACATGTTTATTCGCGTCCTGTCCATGGAAACGCCACTGGAGAACGCAAGCATGGAAATATGCCTCCATCCGCAGAAATAAATAGCTTACTTTTCTGATAAGTGCATACCTCATAAATATAATTTCTCTCTCAAGAATTTGGACACGGAGTTAAGCAGGTGGTAGAGTACCTAGAAGAGTGTACCTTCTCCAGAGCAGGCTGGGTGTTCAGGCACCACAAAATCGGTGTCCCATTCATAGTCTACGGAGCCCCTGATCATACGTCCCAGTGATCCCAGATTTACGGGTTCAATCTGATTTCTAGTTTTAGGAAAGAGTGGTGCAAGTTCACCAACACTGACTGAACTGCCCTGGGCCACAGGAATAATGTGAACTGTCAAAATGGATGGCATATATTTGCTGTGATATTTCTATTGTATCCATCAAAAAATACAGGATTATAGTCAGTCATTGTTAAGTTTATGCGTAAGGAAAGCAAGTCTCCTAACCTCGAAACTGAAAAAAGAAACCAACAGTTGGTGTAAGATTAAGAGAATGAGGAGGAAACATATCTTTCCCGTTGGTGACTGTGCCAAAATGACTGCTCAACAAGTTACCCGGTCATAAAACCTGTTAGACCAGAATCCTAATATAGATTAGCGCTTTGGAGGCAACAATACACTTTAAAAGCTAGATTGATGTACAATTGAGGCTACCTGTACAAAAAAAAAAGTAGTTTATTGAGGGTTTACAAATGGGGTCCCACATGACAATGAAAAAAGGTTTTTTTTTTGTTTTTGTTTTTTTTACTATGTGCCAATCTAAATTACATCTGGCTTGGTGTCAATTACCTCTAATGTGGAGTGGGTTTTGTACTGTCTGTCCTAGGAGGGAGAACATAAGGTCTACCAAAGTTAAGAAATGTAACCAGCCTTAGTTTATCATTTACTTTTTGATCCATTAAACCCGCGATTCTAGGGGCCTACACCACGAAGCAAGTTCAACATATATAGGAGATCTTGGCGATACCTGGCTTAACCCCAACAATTCTGCTTAATGGGTGTTATGAATGTGGTAATCAATTTGCTAACTCTATCCAGGCTTTCCCACTTGAGCTATGTGCACTACATATAATATGGGCGGGGCTTGTAACAAAAAGCAGGGAAAATGAAGTACAATACAAGCACAACTATAGAATAAAAAATTAAGACAAAAATAGAAAACATGAAAAAAAAACAATAAAAGCAATAAACTAGACATTTGTTTTTCTCGTAAGAAGAACAAACTATGAATAAAAATGAGCAAGCCAAAAAAAAAAAAAAAAAACCCAGCAAAAAGTAACAGCTGCTGCTGCCAAGGCTAGAGAGGATTGCTGGAGGAAAAATGCAGGTTTATCGCTTGTCACTGCCCGTCACTATGGCATAGTGGCTATATTTCTATTTGATACAATATTGCATCATCACACTGAGGCTGTGAAAAGATTTTCTATTACCAAAGTCTACCTCAGTCTTCCCCAGGGCTGCAGAATAACACCAATCACTCTTGGGAATCCTCATAAATATCAGCGCACCTAGTATGCAACAGTAAAATCCACTCAATATTGATAACTATACCAGCTATTGTAAGCTACCTGCTATTTGATAGAAACCCTTTAATAGCCAGAGTTGGCAAATAACCTGGAAACACTACATTCATTATATCTCAAATATAATAAATCCTTATGGGAAGCAAAGGTCTCTAAACACCGCTGCCCTGTGAAGAGCCCTTCTTATTGTGTTAATTCAATAGTTTACATTTTTCATTGCAATGCAATTTTTTTTCATATCTGGTTTTGGTTTTGCAATAAAGATTGCCTAAAAAGTCCACGGTATCCGTTATGGGGGATGACACCAATTCTTCCAGGGAGCTGATTGGTGAGGAGGCTTTTTTGGTTTGAGTGTTGATAAGATATCCTGAACAGCAGGATAGCATAAATTAGGTTCAGCATGAATCGCTATGGCAACATACTCTGATAAAAAGTAAACCACCTTTGAGACACTGGATCTAACCCCATAATCCAGCTTCGTAGTACAGGCCCCTACTCTAGAAATGGAAGCCAGCGCTGTGGACTTGCCCAGGGCTTCAGCAATAACCACACTGCAATTGAAGTGTGTGTCCATAAGAAAAAAGAAAAAAGAAAACCCACAATGCACTATTTAAGTAATAATCAATACGATTCACATTCAGGAATTAGATCAGCCATTCAGTACAAATCTGTTCAATTTAATGAGAGGTTCAACTCTTCACAAAAATCAATAAAAAGAAAAAACAACAAGAAGTTAATCAATTCTGTCACATTTTGGTCATTAATGATACCTTTGCATTAGACCT
>CABFOQ010021983.1:30198-44306 GCA_900660455.1 Gephyroberyx darwinii | reverse complement strand
GAGGAATTGCTGCGTTCTGACTGGCTGTTGGCCTCGCTGCCACGGTCCTGCTGGTCCAGGTAGGTGTCCTGGGCCGACTCAGTGCTGCTCTGCACCGTCACTGAGATGAGGGGCTTGGAGGTGATGCGGGGTGGGACTGGAGGAGGAGCCTTCCTATTGCTGACTGCTGACAAAACAAGAGAGGGGAAGGGACAAGGAGAGAGGAAAAAGAGAGGATATGGAATGAAAAACTTGCACTTCGGCATTTAAGACTTGGGAAAGAATCACTACAAGATTCAAGAAAAACATGACTGAAGAACAAAACTGGATTGCTAGATCCAATCAGCTGCTACACATCAAGCAGAGAGCTAAAACACAAAACTATAAACATGGGCCAGCCACAAAAACAAACCTATTACTGGTTCTTATCGCTGGTTATTAGGCTGTACTGTGGGCTACCTCCATGTTTGCTGTCAACCTGCCGGTAGTTGTGCTCCACTGACGTCAGTCTGCCCCTAGGGGACTTCCCTTTACCTGACACTCCTCACAGTCCACTTTCTCTGGATAGGAAAACTTTGCCATTACTGTGCCTGATAGCTATTTACTAAGAAATGTGAAGCTAACAACGGGACAGCACTATTAACCATCTACATCAGCAATAATTAATTAGAATTTAACAAATGTCATTGTCAAAATCATGTAGGTGTATGCCTCCTCATATCCAATAAATATATAAATTGCACTTTAGCAACAATATTAGAGAATCAGCAGTAGAAACTGGTAAGAACTTAGTTTATATGAACAAGGAATGTTTCACACATGAGCAGAAAGCAACACAGTCCTTCAACCTTTTTGCCAATTCTTGATTACTGTGATGTAATGGGCAACCAGCTTCCTCTACATTAAAACTTTGGATACTATGGATGATATGAAATACACCGGACACCTATCTTGACTGATCTATAAAACACTGTTACATTTACTGGATCTCAATAATATTCAAGCTGATGGACTAAAACCTTTGAACTGTTTATCTCCTAAACACTATCCATCAATTTAAATCATTAACATTTATTACCATTAAAGTTAATGATTCAACAGAATGTAAACTACAGCAGCCTTGGCTTTTCCTTCAATGAATGAAATAGTCAGTTCTCACTAACAATTGTTAAATCCCTGCTTTATTATAATTACAGATTGGAGCCATCAACATTTAGTTTGTTGTTAGTTTGCGGACGGAGATATGAACCAAGATTCACAAACGCATACAGTGAAAACTGACAGTGAGGCCCAAGAGGGGATTACCAGTGAGCAAGCACAGTCTGACTCAGGACCAAGGAATAGGACTGATGCTTGAGGGTGGCTCTTGTTCTGTCATCAGAGGCTGATTGCAGGGTTGTGGTGGCTGAAATGGGGTAACTACAGTACAATAACATGAAAAACCAGAGAAAAGCCACAGGCTTTCTACAAGGGCTGAGGAGATATTGAGGCAGTTCTGTGTGGATGCTATTTAAACAACTAGCTGGCTGGGTAGCATCAACAGATGTCTGACAGAGATGGTAAAAACAAGAGTAAACAAATTCAACAATTCTGGTCCAAATACTGCATCCACTGCGCACACTGTTGGATGAAACATTTCTAAAAAAGTATCTAACCCAAAAAGTAATTCAAAATTCAATGTTTGGCATCAATATTGGAAATGTAGTGTTTGTGCTATCCAGTAGTGGTTTCAGTCTAACACCCTGTAATTCTGAGGGAGCTGTACTTCCGTCATCAACCAATGACTAACAGCACCAATAAAGCCCTCATTAAATACCACTAATGTACACAAACATGGATTTGGAATCCAGTCCACGCAGTCCTTCGAGTATCCAATGCCGCCCATCTCATCCAGTAACAGTCTTGTCTCTGGTCACATACCCAGCCAAGGACAAAAGGAGACATTTATTCCCTGAGAATGAGACACATTCCTGGAATAGCCAGCGTAGATGCATGACATTTGCAAAGCTAATTAATGTGCCATGTTGCACCCCGAGTCTGAACACATGCCTGACGCATTTGTTGCATCTGTGAGGCTGCACTGTGTCACATACTAACATACATACATACATACATACACACATCCACACATCCACAGCTATAAAACTGTACATAAACTGTACATTTCCACTCTGATAGATCATCTTGTCCAAGTCAAATCACCACTGACAGTTAATCATAGAAATGTGTTTATTTTACTTTGTTCTTTTTAAGAATAGCATGATTTATCAGAAACAACAAAACAGGCTAAATGCTGTTTACAAGCAACCAGTCATACTGAAGTGGGATAATTGCAGATTACTCACACTCTTAGCAAAGAGCAATCCATTTTGCTGTCCCAGTTTGATTTGTGCTGTGATGGCTGGCTCCATCGCCTCTACCTATGGGCTTGGTGCCCAGAGGTGATTATGAGGTGGATAAGCTGCCCAGAACCTGAGTCTCTGGGGCAGGGACAGCTAATAGCCTCCAGATGCTCACCCTCTAGCTATACCTTTTCAGGACCCTAGAGGCAATAAACCTGCCTACCATCGTGCCCTCCAAGCAACACTTGTATTCACTGCCTTATCGTAGACCTATTTCAAGAATACTGTCACCTGCCAATGTGCTCAGTCCAGTATTACGGGATACATGCCAATCAAGCTAAAGTGAGAATTAGAAGAAATCTGTTGGCTTTGTTTGTACTGCTCATAGCACGTTTTCTAGTGGAGGAGAAATGTACATGGAGAGCAGTGGTTTATAGGTCACTTGTTTCAAGGGCTCTAAGGCATTATCTTGCTCTGTGAGCAGTTAACAATAATTACAACACTGTCAACACAGCAGTGATCATCATATGTTAACTAAATTGCATCACTTATGAAAATGCAGTGGCTGGCTCAGGATACACTCAGGCTCCATCATACATCCTCAGCCAGTCTGTGTGAGAGCCATCAGATGACCATTAATGGGCCCTCTACAGCAGGATAAAACAAGGCCACATGAATGGATATGATATTATTTATTTATATATATGTTCATGCACTGTACTCATGCTAATTGCACTGATTAAAAAGCAGGTCTATATTCTCTGCCATTTTCGGGTGAGCCTGATTGGCTAGTTTAGGATTTGCAAACTTTGATTACTGCCGGGCTCATTCTTGAGTGACTTTGAATTACAGTTGAGTGTGTTAATTAGGCTTTAGAGTGAACTTCTTTTGAGGGGGAGACAGTACTGATTTATCTCATTCAAAAACTCTGGGACTCCACAGAGGTTCCTAAGTCTACTCAGTCAGCTACTAGCTCAATAAACAACAGAACAGCAACATACATGCATCCAGATTAAACACTATTATAGCCTATAATAGATAATCCTCTGAATGTAAAGCTCTAGTTATGTACTGACTACCATGCAAGGAGTTGTCAGCAGAATCTCTGTCCTAGATTAGCAGTCTTACTGTGAGATAGTGTGGCAGGGTGGCAGCTTACGCTAGGACACATGACTGAGGATGAACTGAGAAAACCATAAGCACACAAGAGCCCAAAGGTAGGACTGGAAAGGCAGCAAATCAGCAGGCAGGATGGACAGGTGAGACAGTTAGGCCAGACAAGCTGCCATTTGCTGGACAATACTACCCAGCAGGACTGTCTCAGCACATACTGACAGGAAAAGTAAACCACTTACACACAGAGCAAAGAAGTGACAACACCAACAACAACAAATATAGGTTATGAAAACAAACAGTACTGACTGCACTGACTGTAGGATAAAGCAACTTGCTCTCCATTACTTACTAGTCCGGCTAGTATTCCAAATGTAACTGCAGGAAGAATTGTTGATAAAAAGAAGAAAAGGCAGCTTGCCTTCAGAACAACCATCCAAATGGAGACAACATTTAGTCCACCCTTTACATGGCTGAAGAGTTCATTTGTGCATTCTTATCTTTTGGATGGTGATATGCTTAACACCTCCTGTGGTTCCTAGTCAGGCCTGTTGGACCGGGGTGACAGGCTGGGTAAGATCAAAAAAAAAAAAAATCAGCTGATGTAAAGACACATGGCAAGTGTCTCTTAGGACAAATCATGTGAAACTGGGAAAAGTTTTCTGCATTTCAGCATAACTGAGCAATGTTCCAAGTATTGGCATATCAAAATGAGACAAGGCAAGAAACACATTAAACCTCCTCCTGGTCAGTGTTGTCAGAATACCAAATCATTTGACTTTGATACCAATACCAGTCTACAGTATAACAGTTTCAAATACAAACCAATACCGCCTAAGCCGGATGAATCAAAATCAATGTGGAGAGCATCGGAAGGAGCCGACTCACGGGACAGGACGGGAGGATGAAAACAATGCTGTTGTAACTGAACGATACTATGTTAGTACCGTCTGTACGCCACAGCACTGTTAAAAAACGCTACAATGTAACCGCCTGCCTGTAGGCTACACCGCAGGATGCACTGTTGAAAAACGTGACAATGCTGAGATTTCTAGTTCTGTGGAAGGTAAACAGAGCAGCGGGAAAACAAAACCTTTTACATTCCACTTGGGGGTTCCTAGCGCCCATTGCAAGGGGTGTGAGGATTCCTTCAAAGAGAGTTCACTGATCAGAAGGTCTTGTTGACCTTGACCCGACCGATTCCATAATTCACCTCAGTGTAGTAGCTAGCTGAGCACTTGAACTTTTTTCAAGTGGCCAGCCAAAAGTTGGCTTAAACTGCGATTGTCATCAGCACTGACAAAATGGTGTAAATCTCACTGAATGGGAAATATATTAGTTGGCTATAAAGTATACTAGTCCTACAAGAACACTGTAGCCTAGCTACATAATATCGCCAATGACAGTGAATCATCTAGCTAGCTTGGTACCAGTTGCTCCGTTAGCAAGCCTGGTTACTGGTTACAGGTTACTGATAAGTAGCCTACTGATAAAACCATGCTCATCACAGTAATTGAGTGCCAAACAGCTAGCTAGTTAGCAAATGAGTACAAGAATACCGTCACTTAAGTAACTGACCTGTTAAACGCAAATTTTCTATACACAGTGAATCCATAACATGCAAGTGTTTTACATTGACATGTTCGTGGTAGCCCAGCTATGTACGCATCGCTGTCATAGTCATCAGTTTATTGGCCTGTGTAAATAATTGTGATAGAGCCTCTAATTTAGCTTTTGCTGGTTTAATGAATCACCGTCAGGTAGTACATCAACATACCGGTAAACTTGCTAGAACTCCGGAGGTAACGTAACATCCTACTGTTGCACTGTTATTACGGTATATCACCCAGTATATGGGTGATACGCGCGCCCCCCTCTGCCCCTGACTGTACAGCACATAAGTCTTCCAAAAACCTAGGGAAAACCCCGAACATTGTAAATTACAAAATACAAGTGTATGTGTGTTTGTATATATCATAATATATCACTGTATTGCAGGTGTATATGCAACCTAATACAAAGGAAGTCAATGTGTGAAGATTTATATGCAAGTTAATAGAACAGAAATGTTTTGTACATATATGATATTTGATTTGTACATATCAAATCAGTGCATACAGAGGCCAGCCTGGCCAGTCTGGTTTCACCCATTGAGTCATAGATTACCTCATCAATGACAGTGGGAGTAAGAGTGTGCAATACCATGGAGGATGACTCACAGTCTATCCAGTCTATACAGTCTGATACACAGACAGACCATGTGTAAGGATCAAGGCCAATTAATCTGATGGCACCCAAAAGTCTGTAAAGCAGTCTGTGTTTGGGGAATTTTTTAATATTTCCAACTTTAAAAAGAACAACAAAATGCAATCTTTCCTCAACATTAGCTAAAATAACATGTAATAGAAATCATGTACCTATAGTGGAGTGCCAGCCATGACACAAGGCTTATTCTTCTCAACCAAGGTAACCAATATTAATCAGTGTAGTGAGCACAGAAGAGAATGCTGCCCTTTAAACAATATTGTTCTCTGATATTATATACCTTTTAGTGACAGACAGCCTTCTTTTGTAACCCAACTGCTAAACTGCAAGGGACTAGCTTACAGTATACACAGGGCAGGAAACTGATAAATTATTGATTGTGTCCTCAGGTCTTAACATATGCTAGCTACTGAATCAAAATGGCACAGGGGACCTAGTCTGTGTACCAAAAATAGCTATTGCACTTGAGGTGGCATCTGATAAAGTACAGTAAAAAAAATTTGCAGGATACCTTTTAGACATTAGAGTGATGAAATCTATTCCCAGTGCCACCTTAATGGATAAGGGCATAATAGAGATATGAAAACACTGTAAAAGTCAATTGATATCATCTTCCATCATTAAAGATAACTTTATAGCAATCGCATTTAGTATTGTTGAGAAATCACACTTTGTCGTAAAAATGTCAGTTTTGGCCGTAGGGGCTCTGCTAACTTTGTTCAGTTTTCGCAAGGGTTGGCATCATTGTCACTGGTATGAGTGACGCTAAATCGGTAACGTTATGGAACTATCGTTTACTTGCTTTGATATCGTGAATCAGTGCAATGGCATAATGTAAGAACAATGTACGATATATGAATCCACTGGCCAATATTATTGGTATACGTTAGCTAAAAATTCCCACAGAGATTTGACTTGATTTTGGTGTGATTTTTCAGAGCGCGCCTATCACGAGTGTTTCTTTGTATTGTTTTACAACGGATAATCCGTGTCGGTATCCGTTACTAGGCAAGCTATGAAGCAATGAGATTTCGTTGGCAGGGCGTAACATTAGCTAGCCGAATATCTAACCTAGCTAACGTGCTATAGTAGCCAACGGTAGCTAATGAACGTGAATGGTTAGGTTTGCCGAACTAGCCGGGTAACGTTACCGAACTGATCATCTAGTCGGCTCTTGACGTGTTAGCGAACGTTAGCTAGTGTCGTTAAACGCTTACCTTGTGCTAGTATTACTCGTCACCCAAAGTGGAATTTAATGTTGACTAACGTGATGATGATGTTAGCAAGCTAACAATGACACCCAGCTAACGGTAGCTTTCGTGCTTGGTTACCACCAGCCTAACACTAATAGCCACATTGCTGGCTACCAGTTCCGCTAGCTTGCTAACTACTTGGGATGATTCCTCCCCTCCTCATCCACGTTAGCTAACCTAACCTATAGTTAACGTTAGCTCACGTTAGCTTGCTGTTGCTAGCGTGCTGAAAACGTCTGACACCGACTATCAATTCAAAACACCAATGCCCTGTCAGTATAAAATACATAAAACCTTACTGTCTCGGCGGTGACTCAAAAATCCTTATTTTCTGTTCATTCATGAGATGCTGATGAGCGGGGCAGACAGTCTACGATATCCTGCAGTCAACTACACAGCGACGCTATGAAGAAAAGATTTGTAGAACACGCCCTTGACAATGAGGATTGGAGTCCACGTTTTCTCGGTAACGGCTCTCTAAAAACGATTGGATATTTTGGGTCCTCGAGCTCATCAAAGACGAAAATGATTGGTTCAAATATCTGTACATCCTTGTTTGTGAATGTGCGTCATGATAGGTGCGTTTCATTTGTATTATCTTTGACGCCGCGGGAACGGACTGGTCTTGACAAACCATGAGACACATTCGAGCCTTTACTGTGAGCATCTGTCACCCAAAGCACTATGTGCAATTCTATTAAATTGACAATCATTTCTTCGCCTTTTGTAAATGAAAGCTGACTGCAAAATTAAACACTAAATGCACACAATCTTTGTGACAATCAAAGTATAATTGAATGGCAACCTTTGACTGCTAAACGAAAATGATGTAAAAGGCCCTTGGGTTATACAGTATTAGACATGATTATAATGCATTTGTAAAAAAAAAATGAATGTATGAATTTGACATATAATGATATAATATGGATGACATATTATGGATAATATTTTATGAATCTGGTATGACTATGTTTTAAGGTTGCAATTCATTGTTCAGGTATTCAGCAACAGCATTTTTGTACACTTCGTCTATTGAAACATATCATATAATGATCATAGTGGTTAGAATCCTCTCTTATGTGCCTATACTGAGCTTCTAATGTCTTAAAATACCTTATGAGCAATACTTAAAGCAAAGTTTAAAGTTATACTTACATTTTTATTTACCATTCTAGAACTTGAAATATGCTGTGGCAGGAGTAAAGGACCTGTACTTTTTTTTTAACCAACAATTCTAACAATTCCTGCAACATATGTTTTAATATGAAATATATTTCTTCAATTGATGTAATCACAACATGCAGAATGGATATTTGTAATATAAGAGAAAACCAAATTATGGGTACTTCAAGACAAGCACATAACGACACAAGATATCTCTCAAAGTAACTTGAGATAGTCCCTTCCTTTTGTGATCGTATGGATAGTGGGTAAAATATTGTAGTAGGTCATTAGGTAACTCCTCACATTTCTTTTCACACCCAAAACAGTAAAATCAAAATATGATTAATTTGCATTTCATGTGCCAACATTTGTGTGCTTGTGTGATTCACATCATACTTCTAAACAAATAGTGAAGCTTCATTTTATCTCTAGGTTACCACAAAATCAAACCTGTAAACTTGATTTAACATACATTAGGATTAATTAATATTTGTGAAATATGTACTACTTAAAAGAGCTGTCTTTTGATGATAAGGACTGATTCTTGGAAATTCAGTCAAATTTGGCCCAAAACCTAAATGTTTAGAACAGTGGTTCTCAGTCCTGGTCCTCTAATACCACTGCCTTACCAGGTATAAACCAGTCCCTGGTACTCGAGGACCAGGATTGAGAACCACTAGTTTAGGAGATCATGTCATTGTTGTAAAATGTATTTGTCATGAGAGGTATTTGTCATAGAGCCTTCATCATTCTGCCTGAAGGCTCTATTTTCAACCAGACAACATACATTAGAAGAGGTTTAGAAAGCTAAATGCGGTGGCAGCTGAATACAGTTAAAACTATTATGTTCTATTGTTTACAGTTGCTACAATTACATGAAAAAATGCCTTGGATTTCTTCAGTGGTCAAAAGGGTAGTGAAGTCCATAAGCCTGGGGAAATGCTCTGGTTCTGGGGCTGAATTCATAGATACAGAAGAGTGCTTTTCACACTCAGCCCCTCTAACATACTCGTCCCTTCGATTGTTGCCGTCTGAGTGCCCTTTTCATGGACTTTCATTGATATACCCAGCTACATACTGTATGTGTAACTGAATATTTTTTATTAAGGCTGTATTGTAACAATTCGGTTAATACCAATGCCATGTAAAATCAATTTTCTAGTTCATTGAACATACTCTCTCATGTGTATTCCAGAGCTTTCAACATATCCAGAGATGTTGCACAGCAAAGCAACCTAGCCATGCTATATGTAGCCCTGTTCATTTATCCATCCATCTATTGCACTAATATTGAAAGTGCATGTGTACTGTGTGTAGTGTATATGTTTATTTTACTGTCTTATTGTCTTCCTCTAGATTATATGTGTTGTCACTCCTCCCCATAGTATGTTTCAGTGCTAACCGTACCAAGGTGGATTGCTTGTACATGTACAGTACTTGTTAAGTAAAGGTGTTTCTGTCCCAACTTGCCCTGAGTGGTACTCACTGGTGTTGGAGCTATAGACGCAGCCCATAGTGGTTGGTGGTGGTGAGTCTGAGTCCACAGAGGCCGTATCTTCATCCTGGGAACAGCCTGCCTGGATGGCCCGCAGGTAGCTGTGGCTGCGTGACCGGAAGCATGTAGCTGCAGGCAGATCCAGAGCCTCCACTGCTTGGGACTCCCCCTCACAGTATGGTACTAAGCGCCCACAGCCCTGCCCGCATACCTGGAAGGACGTGCAGGTTGACACACTGAGGGTGGAGACTGAGAAGCATGTGTCTACTAGCTCTGCACCTGTGAGTGAAGATTAGGACCCTTGGTGTGACAATGCATGTTGGAGAGGATTAGCGTCATGGAGACATGGTGTAATGGATACTTTTTTTTTTATCACAGTGTTAAAATGGTGTAGTGGTGTAAAACTTGAGAGAAATGTGAATCAAAAATATGGTAAATCTTACCCATAAAGCTATAGCAATAATGAATGATTACTCTGCTTTTGGCTCGGTCCAGGGACAGTGTAAAAATAGGCATAGGCATAAGCTACTCAAAAGCACCGCTATTTCAGTATTTCTTTGTTGCATACCCTTGTTTTGCCAGTGTAATGTAAAAATCAGCGCTGACACTAGACACCATGAAATGTGTAATCAGTGGTAAGCTAGTAGTGACTGCTGAGTGATTGAATATGCTGCTGGAAGACTGCAAAATCATGTAGAAAGACCGGCCAACTTTACCATCTTAAACAGCAACATAGAAAAAGTAGAACAGTAGTGGTTATTTTGGTTATAAGTTTGAGCATGTTTATGGCAAACATGGAAGTTTGTATCCATAGTGCAGAGACTGTTTCCCACTACCTTGTGAAGAGGTAGATGTCTGTATTGAGTATTGAGGCAGGCTCTCTACTGATTTTCAAAAGGTAAGAAGATGACATGCATCTTACTCATGCTTCAAACAGAGTATTCCAATTTCCACATTCTATTTTGTCATATCCACAAATGTTATGTTTATCAAATCCTGATGAAAAAAGCATCTGCACACTGTCAGGTCCTCACCCACCACCCTCAGTTAGAAATGATCACTTTACTTCTTTCTTGCTGAGGCCTCTATAACCACCATAAATCAGCCTATCAAACTATTGCTTTTTTACTATGACTATGATGGTATTTCCAAGGTATTTCATATTTGCAACTGTTGATGGTGTACGCTGCTCCATTGCAGTCCAAACCTGCTGATATAGATATACACCAAACTCCTTCAGGTTTATACTGGGGCATATGTCCCACTTTGCAAATACTCTCAAGCATCTTTCCTATTCATATCTCTGCTGGCTTATTCATACACCAACTCAGCAGTCAGTCTCAGCAGCCCATAAATACATTTAAAGGTTATTTTTCTGTAGCTTCAAAATGACAGGATAATACCAATGTGTTTCTCTTCATTCTTCTGTGATTATTCCATTGATCAAGTTAACTCTTCTCTATTTGGGGTGTTCAAAAGCACATTTGCTAATCTTAAATCACATTATCTTAATAAGGTTTTCTGTACCAAATTCGTGAATAAGATTTGATATTTGTCAGTTGGTTGTAACTCTAGAACACTGGTATTAGTACCTGATAGAGTAACAAAGACAGAAAAATGAATTTGACAAAAAAAATGGGAATGTAGGTAATCCTTGCACGCAAGTAACTATGTGAGAAGCTACAGTAGATCAATCAATGGGAACATGTTTGGTATTAACCAGTAGACATACCTGAGTGCCCATGCCTCTGCCCAATGTACCAAAGCCCTGGCTGAAATCATTGTTCCAGTGGCGTGGAGGGGGTTCCACTGGGCTCACCAGGCAGTCTAAGTTATCAAGGCTCCGGTTAGTGGACAACTCTTTCAGGGACGGTAGGGAGCTGTGGAAGTGAATGTTACAATCAGCCTCTCAGAAGCCAGAGATTGGGATAAGTGGGGGCTCTCTTTCATGATATCCAGTGGATGCTTTGAGTCACACTCCAAAAACTTCCCCTGGGTATTTCAATATTAAATACCATTGAGATGAGTGGATAGTGGCGTGTGCTGGGGTTCAAAATAGCAGCACAGAGGAAACAAGTTCTGAGTAAAAATGCTGAAATAGAGTCACATAAAATTGGCTTTTTGATTGATATCGGAAACTGTTGAGACATTTCCTCTGTTCTGGGTTGCCCAAAGGGACATCTGCTGTTAGTGGAGATGTGTGTGCACTAAGCAAGGGGAGTGGTGGAGTGATTGCCATGGGAAATTATTATGAAATCAAGACGTGAGGGGGCAGGTAGCAACAAGGTACTAACACACTACTCAGGGTACCTGCAAGGTATGGAACAGGGGCAGCGGGGCAAAGCTCTGGGGAGGTAAGAGAAAAAAGGTAGGGGGTAGTGGTGGTAGGACAAGCGCGGGTGGGTGGAGGTCCACACTGCCTACTTCTGGATAACACTGACCTCAGTTGCTGCATAGAGCATGCACCTTGTAGAGGAGACCAGAGAAAATCCTCCCGCATGAGAGCGTAGCAACGAGGCCTGTCCGTGTGGATGTAGGGGTAAAAAACATGGCAAAATATTTCACCTCCTTTTTCTTTTGTACCAAATACTGATGATTATTTCATTAGTTAAATAATTTCTTCACATAATGTACATCTATGGCTTCATGAGTAGCTGCCATTAGTTTGTTTTGCCCATCTGAGTGCTGTTGCACATCCAGGTAGTTATACATGACACAATGCTGCCACCTGGTGACTGCCTTTGGGGACATGGTATTCACACAGAATGAATCTCCTCTGTTCCAACAATTTGGTGAAGCATTATAACAGCAAATATCCTGTTCCTGTTCCTATTTAACTCCATTCAATGAATGTAATGTAAAAGAGCATAAAATCAACTATGGAAAAAAACAATGAGAATGATAATCCAGTTTATATTTCCAGTATGATGAAGTTGATTCTGTATGCTGTCGGACTCACTTGCGAGGAGGTGGGGGTGCCTGCTGCTCACTCAAGGAGTGCTGGGTGGCCTTCAGGTAACTCTGGCGGCGGGCAGCACTTTTGGGGGAGGGTTTGGGGCTGCCCTCTGAGTCCTCGCTGTCCTCTAGGTCTCCCATGGCTTTCACATAGCTGCCACTGCGCATCCTTCGACAGGGGATCTCTGTTCCCCCGGCCCGGCCACGACCCAAAGTACCTGCCCAGTCCCCCAGGGGAACCTGCATTATGAAAACATACAATATACGATCTTGTGAGGTGTTAAACTAGGTAACCATATATTTTTACTGTAGATCTTAGATACTGCATGCATTTCATGATTTATGTATGATTTTGTGTCTGAATCTTCTCAGGTACAACAGTGGTTTTGAAGAAAGGGAATTATGACTGGGAGGAATCTTAGAATTCATGGGGAAAAAATTCAACTAGCTATGTGGAGTGGACCAACTATGGGCCAATCTAATTTAATAAATAAGACCTTAGAGAAATTGTAAGGATATTGACCCAAAATCCTGATACAAAGAATGCTTACGAAAATGAATACTCACTGGCCCTCCTACCTGCAGGTATTGGTGTGCCAGGTCTTGGTGGCATGACTTTGATTTAAGGAGAGTCCTGTTGACTGTAGCTGAGCCCTTCTGTAACACCTGCCTGGCCTGGCTGAGGGTGAGAGTGGACCAAGAGCCCCTCTTTACCAATGTCCCCTCTTTGCCTCCCCTGCTTCTGCCCTCCTCTTCCTTGGATCCCACCTGCATTGCTGGGCATGCCAGGAACTTGAGGTCACTGCTGCTTTTCGAGGTCTTGAGAGTATGTGCAGAGATGGTGTTGTAGCCCTGTGGGATATGTCTGGGAGGGGCCTGGCTGTCTGACACCGCCCTTCCAAGAGTCATCATGCTCAGTGGGTTACGGTAACCGACAGCAATAGTGCCAGCTTTGGTAGTGTCAGTGTCCAGGGCATCATCTGAGCTCCAGAGGCCTAGTGCATTGGGCCTGGGTCTCTGCTTTGGCCCTTCAGTCTTAGCCCTGTCTTTACTCTTGCTCCTGCGGGTTGGTCTAGCCCCATCCTCACCAGCCCCTGTGGTGCCACTCATTCCTCCAGCAGAGCGTCCATTGACATTGCCTTTGATTGCAGAACTTTCCAGGGACTGGGATTTCGCAAAGAGCTTCTGTACAGAGTGCATCAGGTGCCGTATGCGTCCTGGACTCTCACTGCGCTGCTTGGACATACGTCCTCTATGGAACTGCAGTGTACTGAAGCCATCACGCTGCAGGGGTAGGTGCCTCTCTAGCTGATCCAAAAGGTTTGAGGGTAACCGATTCATCTTGGCTGCTGCTGCAGAGGAGATGGTGGCTGATCCACTGGTGATCATAGGGGCACCACTAAGACCAAGGCCCAGGCCCATACCCATGGACATGGAGGTGGACAATGGACCTGCCCTGCTGCCCTGCCCACCTACACCTCCGCCAGGGATGCAGATCTGGGAGCAATCAGCCTGGTCGGTCTGGGTGCTGAAGTGGAGACG
>CABFOQ010021983.1:15200-30056 GCA_900660455.1 Gephyroberyx darwinii | reverse complement strand
ATGAGGGTCCAGTGTGGCGTAGTGGTTCATGGTGGGGCTCAACAGAAAGGAGCTGTGAGGGTCAGAGGTCAAGGGACAGAGAGGCTTCTGGGGACCTCCCGGTGGTTCACAGGAGTCAGACAGGTGACGACTGCGGTTGGTTCCTAACCCTTTCATAGTGACTGCGGTCCAATCAGTAAGAGTCTACAGACCTGAAGGGCTCATCCTGCAATAAAGAAGGACATAGAGGAAAGAACTATCAAACAAGGAATTGACTTTAATTTTGGGGAGATCTCTGTTTGGTGCTGCTATTTAGTACATGCATGTTGACAGTTGTGGGGAAATTAATCGGTGTAGAACAAGCACAGTGCAGCTATTCTGGATACATTTTCCACAATAGGTTGCTGCAAAAATTATGATGTTGTATTTTCACCCCAGTGTTCTGAAGTTATGTAGGACAGCTTGACAGGACTGAATCCCAGAAAAATATTGCATAGTGCATATCTGTCAACAATGAGTTGTGAACATTTCCATTTAGACTGATTTGTCCTACTATGACCAACTGAAAAGGATCCAATGAGATTTGGCACTGACACTGTGCTATTGCTGTCACATTTCAGTTTGTTTTCTGGATTAATCACTTTTCATCCTATTTTAGCAGCCAATCCTCTCAGGAATGTTTTATAAAGGTGTGCTGGTGTTTGTCCCTTCATAGAGATTATAGTTAACTAAGTGTAACAGTAAAACAGCCATCAGTGTACAATATAATGCCCCAGAGTGGGAACTACAAGTCCACTTAAGCTAATGAACACATTAGAGTTACAGCACATTAAGAAGTCTCTCTGAGTCCTTGGATCTCCAGCACAGTAATTTAGCTAAAAAAACAAATAGAGGGCTCTCTGTACTGTGTGACGCATGCCGCAGAAACAGCATTGACAGAGCCAATAATGTAGAGGACGGAGACTTTGTCCTCTGCAATAAGTTCCCACATTAGTTGCTTAGCACTACAAACCACCAGGTGGCGCACTAGTAGCCAAGGAGCACAGAGGATGGGGGAATGCAAAGTGGTTGGAAAAAATATATATTAGTGTCCTAAATGAGATTTCCAAATGAGTTTCTAATGCTCATCTGCAGGAATAGAGAAGTTCAAATAAACCATCTGTGTGTGCATAGTTATGCACTGCATAATACAAATCCAAATGAATGTGTCTCATGATTTAAAAGGCCAGACTTTACAAAGCACATAGTAGAACAATACAACTTTAACATTTATTTGAGTACAAGGCTACGTTTTGATGTGCGTCTCCATCGTTCAGCCACAAAACACATTACAACAAAGGAGCCTGGAGGGCGAAGGACAAAGAGACAAATTCACATATTATTCTTACTGAATAGGACAGTCCAATCAGTTTACATGAGCTGATTTGCACCATAGCTAGAAACCAGAGAGCCACAGACCCAATCTGTGACATCACGGTGATGAACAGCCTGGGGCTACTCCGGTGACAATGACTAGGAGACCGACTTTGTGATTCATACATGTAAATGAGCCTTATATTAAAGAAGTACTATTTGTTCCAAAGCAGGAAATGAACCCTCATGCCCACAAATCATCCTGGTACTTTGCCATCTTTTCCAATCCACTAACTGCTCTCTTTTTCTGTCTATGGGAAACAATGAATCGTCTCTTAAGTACACTAAAAACTCTAGTTGTAGTTGTAATTCATCCCACTTTAATGCTTTAATGTACCATATCAAATACAGGCAAATAAATGCTGGATTCTATCTAGTACAGTGTTCTTGCCCTTATTCAACTGCCCTATCTATTATTTCTAGGCTATGCTGGTGACGGAGCATGGGCAGTAAAGATTTGAGATTAGTATAAGAAGAGCTCCTGGTTCTGTATAGGATGCTGAAAAATAAGCCCACCTGCCTCGCTCACCTGAGAGATGACAGGGCTTTATATATGATGGTCATATTCTCTAAATCTCATATGGCCTCTCTGTAAATATGCCTTGCCGTTTCCACAGCAACCATGACAATTAATCTTGACATATGCCTCTGTGTGTTCATTGTCTATATGATATACTTCCATCACAAAGGCAAACATGGCGGCCTGGCTAAGTCCCTCAGCCACACAGCAGCAGGTACACTACACATGAAGAAACACATATACACATACATGCAGAGGGAATGAGGGAACTAGGAATATACTTTAGGAACACACTTTAGAGCCAGTGTCTCATGTGCCTCTTTTACAGGCTTACCCAAAGCTCACTATGCATAGACAGGGGTATTGCATCAAGGTTATCAAAACTCATAATGCACACAGAAGAAATCCTCACTGCATTAAATTCACTCCACCAGATGATGTCTGTATCACTGTAGAGTGACTCATTGATCAGTCAATGGTAAGAGCTCTCTCCCACAGCAAGCATGAAATCCTGCCTGGGAGCTGAATGTGGAATGTTAACTGCACAAATTTTATTCCACTGTGTTGGTTTGCTGCTTGTTAGGTCTATCTGACCTCCCATACTCTCTCTACTGTGTGAGAGCAGCCACTTATCTGAGTCATTGTTCCTGGACAAGCGGTATGCTGACAAATACACCAGCGTTTTACAATGATACAGCCTGCTGCAATTCATCTGCCCAAGTTCTGCGTACATGTGCTTGCATGCTGTAAGTGCCAGTGGTGACAAACTGACGCAGACCTACACACACTGACACACACAAAAACGTACTAGCCCACCACCCACACGTCCACCACCCACACGTCCACCACCACCACCGATCAAGCTCCAAAATACTGTTCACAGTCCATGTATTTCTGTCACAGGTTGAGTCTGTCTGTCGGTCTGTATGATGAAGTGGATGATCCCGGGGCTTGGTCTGCTGTTAGTACATACCTGCCACCTTCACACACACACACACACACACACACACACACACACTGTAGGGGGAGCTAAGTGTTGTGGGAATCTCCTATTGGGTTAGAGAGAGTCTTGCACATTGACCGATTGACAGGAATGGTAGCATGGTCTTTGTTTGTGTGTGTGTGCATGTCTGTGTGCATAACTATATCATGTCAGTCATCAGTCAATGCTATATTAGTAATAGTAGTAGTCCGAATAGAGAGCATGGGAAGATTGATCTCACAGTTGTTTGTCTAGGCTAGCTGTGGGTCATTTGGAGGGTAAAATCCCACAAGCATTTGGTCAATTTGTGTGTAAAGGTGAAACTAAAGGGGAAATCACCATAAAACATTATGGAAAATTAGATTGGACAAGGGACAAGTGTGACATGTTCCGGTTGAGAGCCTATGGACACAGGAGCCAAGCATTACAACATGGCAGTGGTCAAGATCCTCCTGTGAGGAGCTCATTGTAAACCAGTGGTGTAGTCAATGCTATATTCAGGTATACAAACTGGACACTGTACATAATAAAGTATATCCATCACCTACAGTCCAATTATGATTAACTTCAATTGGATGGTAAGGTAACAGTGTACCCACTTCCTGGCCACAGTAGCTCCACAACACAACTGTTGTAAACCCATTCATACTACTGAGAGGTTCACTAATCTTGCAGAGCCACACATCTTAAAGGCTCTTTTTTACTCAATGCCATGTGGAGATGAAAACAAGTAGTCTGTTAACTGTGAGGTGTTTCAGCCAACATAAAAGGATTTGGCAGGACAATGTTGGAGAAAATAAAACTGAAAAGCAGGGACGTTTGTTTTGTATCATCTAAAAAGGCACATGAAATCAGAAAGACAGTACAAAGATTAATATTCCTACAGATAAAACAGTTGGAAGTTTGGTATTGACTCATACTTGTGTCACAATAATTCATTGATGTGGTAAAACTGAAATGGGCCCTGTGATTGTCTGCCCAGTACAATTTTGGCAGATGAGGCCTTATAAAATGATCAGTGTCAGTGACACATATTTATGTCTCCTTTTGATGCAAGGAGAGAATAAGTGGCTGTAATGAAAGTAAGGACAGATTCTTATATTATATAACAATCCTATATTTGGAGTATTGTAGGTGTAGGGTAAACCACTGTCCTTACTATTGATAATATCTACCACTACTATAATATCATGATATTTGGGCCACTATACAATACTATATCAATTCCTGATGTTTTACAGGACCATACACACTTAATTTGGTGGGACAGGAAATCAATCCAGATGTCTGAGTGACATATGGCAGGTGGTAAACAAAGCCAATGCCTCTGACTCTGCCTACTCTACTCTGTTTGAGGTACTACACTCTACAGTGTTCCTACTGTCAAGAAAGACAGGGATACTCCTGTACCCCTATTGCCTTAGGCCTCCTAAATGTTGGCAGCTGATGGAGGAAGGCCATGATTGTTTGACAGTCATGATGTCAATGAAATTGGTGGTGCTGGAGGTGGTGGTTGCCATGATGATGACGATGCTGATGATGACGATGATGTTATTTTTAATAATGGCTGTGAAAGAAATGCCCTCTGGGACAAATCAAGTTGAAACTTGAATTTGAACTTGAACTTGAGGAGCCGTCCCACATCAACTTCAGGTGACAAGGATGATGTCTTTTTAAATTCAGGTAATCTCTTTTTCCACATACAGTACATCCTGCCCTGGTTGAAAGGAGCACATTCTAGGAAAGCATGTTATGTGTGGCAGGGCAAAGGTTTAATGTTAGGCAAGGTGTTATCGATACATTTATTCAGTCATGTATTATTCTTTTGTTGTTTCACATACTCTGCATTAAGGCAATTCAATTTTCAAAATCAATTCTACTCTGGAGACCATAAATAAATTACTCGATGAAATTCAAGTGCTTGTTTTCAAGATCATCATGTGATAAACAGTCATGAAATGGTTCTTATACATAGCCTTAAAAATGTTAATTAAATGTCAATACTACTTATGAATATGTGTATACGTGAATATGTGTTGGAATATTATACTATATTGATAAAAGACTTCACGCACATACAGAATATAAATACCTAGAATTAGTTATTTCAAAGTGACTTAGCTTGGAATTTATGTTTTGCTCCCGTGCCTCCTAACATGTGCTTGAGTGCTTCACACTGGTTTCATTAAATGAAACTAAGATAAAAGAGAGGGGGGCAGATAGTCAGAAATTAGCATTTTTTTGTTGGCCTCTTTAATGAAGCTTCACATTTCTAGGATCACATAAGGTAGTAGGTTTCTTCTGCCATGTGTTAAAATATGTACATGCAGGAAGCTAATAGTGTGCTAAATGTCAGAGCAAATTTAACTCCTCAGGGTTAGAGGCAAATTAATTGGCCTTCAGCGTTCCTCTGCAATGTGGAAACTATCATTCATGGGAACCCACAGATCCCTGTGAGATATAAATGGAGAAAGGGTCTGAAATCATTCTGAAGCAGTCTGAGAAATAGATCTAGCTCACAGCAAGTCCCTGCACAACTAAATTTACAACACTCAACAGGAATGGTCTGAAATATAATATTAATAAAATGTTAAAAACATTTTAACATACTTTTTAGATTGGCATTTACAATTTAAAGAGTATGGGGATGTAAGGACCATCTCTGTAACAAGCAAACATGAATGTTTGAGTGCAAAGTGAGTTAAAGTGTAATTATTCATGCATCATGAAACAGACTATATTTTGTCTGAGCCCCTAAAACTAAACCTACTTTGAAAAATAAAAATATCATCCTCACAGGGCCATTAAAATGACTACTAGTTTGTCCTTGGCTCTGGGCAAGAGTTGGCCTTGACTAGTCTCTAGATTGGTAGGTGATGTCACACAACGCTATGCTGACATACAGTCACTGTTAGCTCCACAAGAGGCCTGATAACAAGGTGAGGCAAAAGCCGCTCTGCCATGCCCACAGAGCCACCAACCAGGCCTGTAATAAATGTCCCCTGTAGCTGTGCACTTCCCCTTCAGCCTCCAGTGATGAGCAGAGGGAGGGGAGAGGACAGATGAGGGAGGAGAGATGGTAAAGAAAGAGAGAGGTATCGATCTGGGTCTCGCTCCTTGTTCTAGGGGCGAATATACAGCTGCTGGGTATTGGCTTTTGCAGCCTCCCTCAATAATCACCTTTTTCTCTTCCCCACTCTCTGTCATCTATTCTCCCTCAAATCCAGACTTCTGGTCTATGAATCAGCATGTCCACTACATTTTCTGGACAAATGACTGATGGCAACCGTACAAATAAACCTTAACTTATAAACTCAACTTACTTATTATTTAATGTCTGCACAACCGTAGCTGTTTCATATCCAGCTACCTCACTTCTCCAAGCCTCTTAACGACCACTTTTACAGGATTAACACTTTAGAAGAGTCAACACAATCCAGTATCCTCATTGTCTGGTGAGCATCTATAGTAGCCTCTTTCAGTCGCCAAGTTATTTCATAGGTGCTTCCTGTTGTTAAAGCAATTGTTGTTGTTCTTGTTGGCCTGGGGTGAGCAGCAGCAGCAGCAGCAGCAGCAGCAGCAACAACAGCAACACAGCTCACAAGAGGTTGAAGATGACAAGGCTAATCAGAGCAAAAACATGATTTTTCCCCCCAACAGTTCTAACGATATCTTATAAATGACCAGGATTTAGTGCTAGTAGGGAAATTCAAGACTTAAACATAAACCAATCTTAATAACTTAATAACAAAATAGGCAAAAGATACAATAAATGTACCACAAACTTGAAAATCCCTCCCTCCCTTTGTTGTTTCTGTGTTGCTGAAAAGGCCAAATCCCTAACCAGGAGGGATGAACATGCCACATAAAAACATAACAACAAAGTTACAAAACAAGAATATTTTTTCTATCTTCTAGCTGTAGGACTCCTTAACGCCAAAATGTTGTTAGTTTTATCTACATTATCAGCGCCATTAACTTTGTCCAATAACTGGAAGTTAACGTTGCTAAGGTATTATGGAGTACTTCTGTCAAGGTAATTGCATATATCCAATAAACCATTCACTCAAATATAATTTATAAGCACAAGGGGCTATAATAGCACTTATAGCATTGTTCTATGCAGGAGAGATTGAACTGCCAAATCTCGGTCAATCAAATTAAGGGATGCTTTGTTTCCCAGGCAGAGGCACCTATATTTTCATTAAGATGTCTCTACTGGAAAACTGCTCTCCTTAACACAATGGGTAATAACCATTTAATTTTTCCCATCTACGCTAGACCTACAGATGGTATGAAACAAACAAACAATTTGTTTTTAGCCTATTAAAACAAATATAATTACTAATACAATTAGCACAAAATGGCACAGCAATTACTATTTTTGTCTTACATAGAATATTATTCATGTTTGAATCTAATGGCTCATTTGAACATCAGCCAGATGTTACAGCTATTGCGTGAAGACCATGACAGTTATTGCTGGGAGACATGAGGGCACGTTTTAACTGTGCCAATACTGTAATAGGGAGGCAGAGAAAGATAGCCAAGCAGAAAGACTGATTTACATCGCCGTAAAGGCTAGAGAAGTGGACTCCCTGACACAGGCAAGGACAACTATGAAACATCTCCCTAGTATGTACTGTAGGTAGAAGCAATCTGAAACACATGCCTATTGGACTGGATGACCTTCTTGCCTGGGAACTATGTGAAAGGCTCTTTCTGTCTCATTGTTGAACATGAGAGATGTTTCTCTCAAATGCTAAGCTTACTGAAATATTCAGAGCTAGTAGCATTTGGCGTTCCTAGGTTTCTCATCAGTGCTTTACCCATTAAAGTGATCCCAATGCACCGCTCTCCCTCGTTCACCACTGCACACACTGAAGTGTAATTAGAGAAAGAGGTTGTGCATTTCCCTAGAGCCGTTTACCATCCTCACTGTACCGCTGCTGGTTCCTTTCATTCTTCTGCTTGTTTTCATTTGGTAATTCCTCGTGCCAGCTCCCTAGCATTGCCTGACGACAAAGATCCAGTTTAGTGGTTATACAAGATTATGTGCATCCTACAGTGCTGGATAGGAGGGTTAACATTTATGGTACTCATTTAAAAGATTTTATTTCATAAGAATATTGGCTTATTGGATATCCAATAAAGAAGTATGAATGCAGAGAAGGATAAATCACAACTGTCATTTGCTGTGGTCATTAGAGAAAAAATGAAGAAATCAATGTATCTGTATAACACTATAAAACACATGCTGTAGAAGCAAATACTTGGTTTGACAATAAACAAATCGGATTTTAAACGGCTGCATCTCTGTATGTTGAGCTGTCATAGTATGGCAGTATTGTAGCAGAAGCTTTAGTGAGGGTGTTCAGTGCTGTGAACTTCCCTCCCTGACAAAGTCAATCTGACACTGTGGTGGTCTCAGACGAAACAAGACACAAAGTGCTCAATAAGCATGCGTTAACCTCTGCAGTCATGTGCTGCAGTGTCATGCATGTTAAGCGCACACAGCTAAGTGTCTACACTGTTACAACACGCTATCCATACATTCAACTAGGCTTCTGGCCCCAAAGGAGTTATTGCATGCTATTGGTTAGTAGCTGGCGGGGCGAATCCTCTGCCAGTGCTCGTTTAAAATGCTGTCAAAGCTTTAAGAGTCCCTGGGGCTAGGGCTTAGAGAAAAAATGTTTCGTTCTACCCTGGAAACAGAAAAAGGAACCAGAAAAAGCAGAACAGACAATACCATACCACAGGAAGTAGTAAGAGCACTTTGTGTTTTGTCATGCTCTCCACATCTTAATAGCTCTTTACATCTCTAACCCATTTTTCAGATTATTGGGTTTAAATCTTTGCTGGCTGGATTAAATCTATCTATTTGATTGTGAGCTGTGCCTAGTTTATCTCTTCCAATGCTAGCTGACCCTCATCTTGGGATTGGACTCCCTCCAATAAGAAGGAGGGCAGTGACCTTAAATTCTCTATTCAGATGAACACACATACACACACACAATAGAAAGTATAATGGTCTTTATTGTTCCTGACCACTCAGCTCATGCATTGTTTGCATTGTCTCCTTAATGGGGTAAAAAAGAGTTTTCTACGATGACAACTAACTAGACAACTGTCTATTAATCCTAAAACGTAGATTGAACTTAAAAATGTCCATAAAAAAACATCATCACCTGATAGTATGACATTTGCATTGCATTTCCATTCAGTAGGCCTATATACATTCACATATAAAGAATAAGCATCTCATTGTAATGGGGGTTTGCAATCGCATTCCCATAAACCCTCACAGCTTCATCCTAGTCCAACCCAGGGTGTCATATTAAATGGATTTCTCGGAGATAGTACCGTGTAAATCATATGGGAGCCAAGATCAGGGCCAGCCGCACGGCAGCTGTCTCCAGCTACTCAAATTGGCCCCGGCACGAGACACAAGATGAAATTAATATGGCGTTTTGCTCTCCCTAGTGTAAAGGGATTAGAGCATCCAACAGTATCAGGATTTAGTGTTCAGTGTGTACTGTGTGTCCAGGCAGAACAGGCCAACAGCAGCAACAGTGGTCAGGCAGGGGACAACACCGTGGTGGAGGAGGTGCATGTCGGTTCATTCAAAGCAATGCTTTAACAGAGACATAGGTTCACGAGAATCAATAGGCTCACACATATATCTAATAACAATGTTACGTCTTACTGGAGAGAGTACTCTGGTTCAGTCGTTACTTTATTTTGACACCAAAAAAGACCAAAATCCAAAATTCCAACTCAAAAGCGCATCAGCAGTGCTGGAACAAGGTTTCCCCTTTTCCCCAGCTTTTTCAGGCTTCAGGAAATGTATGTGGCTGCATACTGAAATAGATATAAAAGGAGAAATGAAATTGTAAAGCTAGATACCAACGGATGATCTGCGTGTTGACATCTTTCATGTGGTGGAGCCACTGCAGCAGGGTGTGAGCAGAACAGAGGATGAACTGGCCTCCCACCGTACCTGTACCTCCCACCCACCGTCCGATTGCACGCTTATTTGACAACATCAGGTCCATGAGTCATTGAAACATGGAGGGTTCCCCCGAACAATCAAACAGAAGTGTAACAGAGTGCGATCTTCTTCTTGTGAATAAAAGTGAGCGGTGCCGAACCAATCAAGAAGTTTGTCGACCCTGGGCACCAGGACTGGCTGATTTTGCAGCCTCTGGTCCTAACACATCTCTGTCTATCACTATGGTCAGAGACGCCTTGCTGCAAGCTTTGTGGTGCCTCACCCCTTTCAGACTGTGTTGCTTCATAATTGACATCCATCACTTGAGTGAGTAATTTAGAGCTGGAAATGGGGAGCGATACAAGCATTTTATCTCTCAGTGAAAACTGTCCCAGCTTCGTACGTCTGTTATACAGGCACTGTTCACGTTCCAGCACTTGAAGCAAATTTCCCCATGCTCTCTGACCCAGTGACTTGAGTTTTGCTCTCAGGTCAGGGTGTATTTCGCTTTTACTGGTGCTTGGCACCCTCATAAGATCATAAGGTAAAGCTGTATTTATTCTATGAAGTAATAAATGGAACAGGCAAATTAATATGTACAATGTGTGATTAGTGAAGCGAGAAGTTTTTACATCCAATATTGGTGACATCTAAATGTTACCTTTCCCTCCTCATTGAAGCGAAAGCTTGGCAGTTGTTCTCTGTGCCGGTAGGGCTAAGAGTAAATAACGTCTATGATTTAGATCACTGAGCAGTGAAAGGCCACAGGGGCCTTTATGCAGTACACACAACACAAGGAAAAAGGCCTGTTAAACGCTTGGCTTGGGATCCCAGTATTATGGTTAAAAACATCAGTCTGTGGGTTTAGATGCTAGCAGCTGGAGGTCAGGTTTACAGTACACCTCAGAGCACATTCACGTTAATTCAGACATCCCTGCTGCTTGCTAGAAACAGCTATTCCATCCAGCATATAGATAGAGACGGGGTCCCAAGGTCTTATTACCTTTTACAGTGTGTGTTATACAGTAATGACGACTCCAATAGTGCTCCTTACTGTAGCAGAGCATCCCTAAACAAAAACGCAGCTCAAATCTTTATTCCCAGTATTCATGGTTCATAATGTACTTGCCAACACACCAAGCTTGTAGTACAGTAGGATCTAAATACTTAACTTGACCAATGATAAAGGGAAGAACTCTTTCATTATGAAAGAAAAAGTCTTATGTAATTAAAAGGTCTCAGAATAAAACAGAATAGAAAAGAATAGAATAGCATAGCATAGCATAGCATAGCACAGCATAGCATAGCATAGCATAGCATAGAATAAAACAGAATAGAATAGAATAGAATAGAATAGAATAAAACAGAATAGAATAGAATAGAATAAAACGGAATAGAATAGAATAGCATAGAATAAAACAGAATAGAATAGAATAAAACAGAATAAAACAGAATAGAACAGAATAGAAAAGAATAGATTAGAATAGAATAGAATAGAATAGAATAGAATAGAATAGAATAGAATAGAATAATTCAGTTGCAGTGTGTCAAACATACTTGAACCAAAGGATGCAGCCCTTTAAACCTCAGCCCAATGTACAGTGTAGTGTTTCATCATCATCAGATCATTTAGATGTTGGAAAGCTGACAGCTAGGAAGCTAAGATGACAGTTGATCTCCAGTAGAGACAGAAGATGACAGGACCACAGACTGGGGCAGAAGACTGCTTCTTGTTGCTTCACCTGGCCAGCCAGACAGTCTAGTGAGGCAGCTTTCGAGGGAAGCAGAGGGGAAGTGAGACGCGGTCCCCATGGGGCTGTACATAATGCTGTAGGACAGAGCGTTGAGCTGGGCCAGTCCCCCAGGGAACCTTGTCATCCTGAGCCTGCTAGACCCAGATTCAGAGCTGTTACGCCGTGGCTATGTGTGTGGGCCACAGTATAACAGCTCTCTGCTTTGAACTGCAATTTATGCTACAGCGCCCAGCTGTCTTCCTGGCTACACATTAGACAGAGCATTATAGAATGGTCTCCGATACGGGTACAGTTACAATAAAATATTGCTTAGAAATTGAGTGTGAGTTAGGAATGAATGGTCCAGTACCATATAAATATGTACCTTATTGTGTTTGTGTGTGTATTGGATGTTTATTAATAAATAGAGGTTTGGGAATAGAAAACATGAACAAGCAGCGTCTTGTCTTTTTTCCACAAGAAGGTCTATTATGGGCACCTTCTGTAATCCTCCATTTTTAGGTTGGGTTCCTACTCGGCTATTCGGCAGTCCATAACTGTAAGCTTCGTTCATTTTATGTATATACATGAATTTACCTACAGTAGGTATTAAATAACATGCTGATATGAACAGCGACATTTGCCCTTCATTAGCCCCTAGTCTGTGTATCAGCCCCTTATCTGTGACTGCTGTTGACATCACTGTGTGAACACAGAGTGTGCACATTCATTTCAGAAATTGTCACCACTACTTAACAGCCATGGAATTGTGTTACAATGTGGCAGAGTCACAATACTTCTGACAAACAACAATGACAAACTCTTGGCTCGCTTTATGCTCCGAGCATCGCATTAGTTCCAAAGCAATGCAAACAACAAAGCTTTGCCTTGACAACAGCGCTCTACTTATCTCTGTACAAAAGCATTTTCAAAACATTCCAAAGATGGAGAACATTTTATTTCAAAAAGCGTGGCTCCAAAAACTCCCCTAAAACTACCCAGCGATTTTAATTTTCTTGTCTCATCACTGTCTACCTTTACATGGCCAGAGCACTACATTCTCTACCCAGTTACTCGAGTAACCTGGTTTTGGGTTGACACATGTAAACATATCATCATCATCATCATCATCATCATCATCATAACAGATAAGTTCATACTCTGATTATGACAAACCAACTAGATGATGATATTAAACAGGTTGGAAACATCTTACTCCTTTCACTTTTGGTTTTCACCATCTAGGCAAACTCAGAAACACACAATCTTATGGGTACAGGTACTTACTACTATTATTATTACTGGGATCATCATTTATTTTCCTTGCATTAGAAGTAATGTACTATTGCTCAGTTCATTAGGAAGGGGGTAATTGGAGGGGGAAACCTTTCATACTTGCTGGTGGGCTGTACTGTCTATGGGCTGGACACCACAGGCAGACAGGAACATTCTGTTTAATTTAATTCATGGCAACAGGGATACTCAATCACAGGGTATCAAAGGTTCATGTAACTGAATAAGACCTAACTGAATAAGAGTATGAACAACAACAGTGACTCTGTGCATGCAGACGTAGCCACTGTGAAGATGATCTTGGCACTCTTGTGTACTTCAGTGGAGTCATATACAAACTTACGAGGCATTTCCTCCACAAAACAACATGAATTTCCATGCTATTGTAAATGGAATGATACTGTAAACAGCATGGATTAATTGAAGACATGAGACGGCAATCAGAGGTGAGGACAAAACTCAGTGACACTGGTATGATCCTTCAATGTGGACAAGTTCATAGAATAAGTAAAGGGGGGTATAATTGGCAGAGTGACCTGCAGACTAGGCATTTGATCAATTGCTACTCCCTTCGATAAGGAAGTATTGGAACGGAGGTTGAGCGGATGAGATAGCGTGGATGAGTGCTAAACCTGTGACTGATGAACATGGGGCAGGCTGCATTTCTTAGAGTACCCTCTGCTGGAAGGACACTCATTTACCAGATTGATGGGGCGCTTTATTGCCTGCCACCTCTCTTCCCTCTCTCTCACCCTCCCCTCATCCCTCCCCTCCCTCTCTCTTGTACCTATTTCTCTCTTTATCTCATTCTCTCTCTCTCTCTCTCTCTCTCTGTTCTCTTCCCCCCCATACACCTACACAAGCCTCCTTTGGCCCTGTGATTGCTTTGCAGAAGGACAATGAGACTCCCTCCTATCCCCTCTGACACCTCCAGCCCCCATCACACTCAGCCACTCAGTCTTGTTTATCAACAGAGAAACCAGGCAGAGAGAACATGTGCCCCGTTGCTATGGGCTGTTACACAGTTAGATTACAATTTAGCCATCACAGCCATGGCATGTTTTAACGTTTGCAGTCAAAGCAGCAGTTACATTACAATTAGCCATCACACTATCCAGACTGAATGAGGCCCCAGTCATGGGATAGTAAGTTCAATATTCAAAAGCAGTCACCATAGGTGAAAGGAATGGAACAAAAAAGATAATAAAGAAAAATCTTTAGTCTTGAGCAAACAAACAGAATATCAATCTCTGAAAGATGTTAACAGATAGATAGAAAAATGTATGCTGACAAACAAAATTCATCCATTTAACTGTTTCATTCTGAGCACCTCCGGCACCTCTTTTGCAGTCAGAGGGATTTCAGCAGCAGTCTCACATGACAAATCAAAACAGTGATCAGCTGGAAGGCTGCAGCCTCATGCATAAGTAAAGACCACCCTCTGGCCCTTGTGTTGCTCCACACACCTGATCACACACACACACACACACACACACACAGACACAAGCCCAATATAACCACCCCAAAGCACTTTTCACACACATATGACTTATTCATATTAAGGACCACCCAAGGAGCACTCTACAAATTGCCAGTCACATATGCATTTCTTCCCCCAGCAGATGTGAGGGAGAGACTAACATATGTCTGCAGAGACTTGGCAGTCAATGCCATAGAGCTCATTGCCCAATCCTTGACCCTTCAAAGCTGAGAGGGCCAAGGGCGATAGGTGATGAGGGAGAACTAAAGTACAGCATCCATACAGTATTCATACAATATCTCATCCATGTAAGTGCTCTCTCTCTCTCTCTCTCTCTCTCTCTCTCTCTCTCTCTCTCTCCTCCCTCTTTTTCTCCCCCCCAGTTTTCAACAAGACTCGTGTGGCCATCCTGGCAGAGCTGGATAAGGAGAAGAGACGGCTGCAGAATCAGTCCATGAACAACCC
>CABFOQ010021983.1:0-15180 GCA_900660455.1 Gephyroberyx darwinii | reverse complement strand
CTCTCTCTCTCTCTCTCTCTCTCTCTCTCTCTCTCTCTCTCTCTCTCTCTCTCTCTGCTCTCCCTTTCTCTTCTCTCTCTCTCTCTGCGATGCACTACTCGACAGTGTGACTCACCAGCTATTCTAATGAAACAAAGCGATCATAGTCACTCTATGACTGGATAGGACAGTTTTTGTTTTCTTTTTGTTTTGTCTGTTTGATGTCATAGGAGACACGAGGGAGCAGACAAGAGAACATTTTGTGGGGCATTTCCCCCCACCCCAATGATTAAGTGAATCAGCTGACACGAAGCTAGTCCTAAATTAAAACTCCTTTTCTGCTGGTGCGTCTTGCCACAACTCTACATCGATGGATGCTGTTCCTGCAGAGGAACCATTTATAGTGTGGTGATCATCATCGATTTCCCCCAGGTAATCATCATTTGTCACATTGTAGACATCGGAGGGTTTAATGCGGCATCACAAATGGCTTTCTGATTAATAGGAACAATGCTCCAAGGAGGCAGCACTACAGTGGCCCTTCTCACAAGATCTGTGGCGCCACAGCTCTACCATACCTTTCTTTGTCGCCTTTCCGTGAAGAAATCCTTCAAATATACTGTTGGTGGAAAGCAGCAGAGGACCATTCGCCAAAGCATGCAGGTTCAACCAGAAAAAAACTATTTTAAGTCTTATTAGTTACGCAGTTCAGCTCAGCAGACCACAAGAGCACTCAGAGATGCTGTAGTGCCATTGCTCACTGCCACCAAAGGTCAAGACCCTGGACAGCTCCATCAACACTGGTCTCTCTGCCAATCAGATCAAGGAAAATCTGCTGTCAGCAAGGCAGTAGGAGGCTTTGGGGTTTAGCATTAGCGGGTATAGATCTCTAAACCTCTATGGGGCCTAAACCTCAGCTTATATGCTGGTAAACCATGTGTCACTCATCCTTTCCAGCTGTATCTCATTTGTGCCTTTGCGTTGAAGAGTCAAAGGTCATGGTGTTTTGTCTCTTCATCACACTGAAGATGAAGCAGAGATCCAGAAGCAGAAGCCGCCACTTTAACTCCCTGCTCTAAATTAAGGTCTGTACATGGTTCAACACTTTTTATACAGGCCTCTGCTGATGTGAATCAGTTCCCAACGCTAGTGCAAATAAAAGTTGTATCAACACAGTCAGCAGTTAGGGAAGTTTGTCCATGCTGTAATGAAAGGGAAGAACATTACATACACAAGTCCATGATTTATTTAAATAGATGCAATATGAATGATAATGAGTTGATTGATTTTGCTTAGATAACTAATGGGACCTTCTACAGCAGGGAAAATCATTTGCAAATATGGAGCGCTCACTCCTGATGTAGCTGTATCTAGATGACCTATGTTTTAATTTCTTTTATCTATTACACAATTTGTGGAGAATCATTCACTGAAATCTCCTAAATATTTAACAACAAAACTCGAACCAAGGCTAATCTATATGTATCTACTCATAGATTGTTGAAGGGAAGGACTGGACCTTAAAATGCAGGAGTATTCTCCAATGTTTACAACAAACTAAACAATTTTAAACAAACCATTTACAGTGTAAATGCACGAGGCAATTTCACACTTTAGCAGCAGGAGAAAACTGAATTTCTGAAAAGTTAAAGGACTTCATTATCCAGAAATCTTTAAATCACTCTTCACCTAAATCTCTTCTTCTTAGTGGTTGGTAGGGGTGTAGATGCTGAAAAAAATCTTTTGGCACAAGGCTTAGCCATTGTTGGTGAGTCTAGCTTTCTCTGGACGAAGCGTTCGCTCGCTGCTGTTTAAGAGAAAGTTTTGTATGTTGCTCTCAATTTTCCTTTCGGCACTTCCTGTGCACAGAGAAGAGATTTCCCACCAGTGACCATTCCTGTCACCTGAAATTAGTTTGGGCAAATAGAGCGAATCTACGGCATCTCAATTAGGGGGGATGGGACGTTCTTCTCTGTTGCAGCCCCAATTTGTGATTTAGGCTGATAAGACGCTTTAGGCTGATAAGAAGCTTTAAAATACATTTAAAACTCACATGTTTATAGCTGTGATAAAAACAGCTCATTAATGTCAAAGTGGAAAAAAAAGTCCAGTCCGAGGGTATATGTATATTTAAACAACACTGGCTCAGCTGTTCTGGCCACACCTCCAGGCATTCACACCTCAAAATGTTTAACTGGAAATGTATGGTGCCTGTAGCCCAGCCCAACAACACCAAGTGGGGGAAAAAGTGGCACCAGGCTGGTCCCATATTCCAAATCCTTCAACATTGCTAACTAAATCCACATTTCATAATGTGGACATAGCATAAGCATAAAAATATGTTTTAACCTCAAGTAATGAGACATCTTTAATTCCACAAAGACACAATTAAACAGATACGATATACTGTACACATTATATTCTGATGGCCATTCATGGTCTGCATAAACTGATTGAAGTTCAAGCACAAACACATTAAACCCAGGAGACATGGCTCCACCTTCTGTCATTAACTCTGTATAAATAGGCCCTCAAGGTCTGTAACAACCCTTCATGTGCTTTTTGCCAAGATGTCTCTCTGGTAGATGGCTGAATCAATGCCTTTCAAGGCAGAAGAGGAGTAGAAAAGAGAATATAAGCAGATAGTAGAAGAGAGATGAAGAAAGAGAGTGGTTGAGGTTTACAAAAATGCAAAGGAAGGCTTAGTTTCTACTCTAGGACAAGTTTCAGTTATATTTTGACAGTCAGGACTTGGAATATATGAGAAAAAAGTTTTCACCAAAACTCCCTTGAATGCATTATACAAAGTAAGTAAGCTTATTTGAATCAGAATGGCTCATGAGGCAGGAGACCATCTTGTGTTTCTTTACCGTGAAGCAAGTGGCAGCTTTACAAGTTTTCCCGGTAGACAGGGTGCTCGTCTGCCACTGGACCTTACCCCCATTCCTGCATTACATGCTGAGTGTCATGTTATAGTTAAGAGAAACCACTGTATTGGTATGAGCTGAGCTGACTGAGCAGTAGGAGTTGGGTGCCTTGCTCAGGGGCACTGTGGCAAGCACTGTGGTTGAATAAGTGTGTCGCTATGCAGAATTAGAAAGGGACAAGGCCTTTACAAGATCGAACAGGACATGAGTATGACCAGAATCTTTGTGACATGCTGTGTGTAGAAATACTCTAGAATACTTATTCTAGAGTAAATGTTGAGATTGCAAACAAGGTTTCAAAAAAGTATATATTTAAAAATGAAGGCAGCATATCATGCTTTACACAGCACCATCTGTTACCATGATTACTGAACAACAAACACAGCTACCCAAGTTGCTTAGTGATTTCCATACAACGTAGTAGTTGCCAATTTCTTATTTAACAATTACTATGATGTTACCACGATTTCCTTCCAGCGCTGGACCTGACTAAACCTTGTTTTTATTGTAGAGAAGGGCTACTACAGATCAAAAACTTACAACAAACACAATGCAAGATGTCCTCCCTCACCTTCCAGCCCTCTCTAGCAAGAGAGCTTCTCACTTCTCCACTTCCACATGAATTATTCATACCAACAGAGATAAGGAATTATGCAAAAGAGGCAGCACACAAATCTCTATGGTTAGGAATAGTTAATCAGTGCATCCCAAGGGGAGTGATAACGCTCCAGAGTACGCAGTCTGGATGGCTTCTCAAAGTTACTTTTCAGCTTTGCAGCTCACTGTGCGTGGTCCAGGTGTGGACTGGGGGCCAATGTTTACTGCCTCTTCATGCATGAGAGAGTTTGAAAAGGCTTGGGTGGAATGGAGGGTAGACTCACTCTTGCACTTTTTAAAAAATTTTTTGTATTTTTAGTGCACACAGATTTAGGCTTGTGCTACTTCAAAATTCCATGAATTTGAGATGATTTGAACATTTAGTTTACTCATGGAGAGCAATGGATGCTGATGGAAAAGCAGCTAGTTAAATAACCAGGGTACCAATTAATAGGCTAATCTACTTAATGAGAGGGAATGATAGGAGGAGGAGGAGAAACAAAGAAACTTAATTGCACTGAATACTATCTCATCACTGTGTGGGAGATGTATGATGCAGTCTGTTGGTTATAAATCACATCTATATATAAATGTGAGATTTCTAAACACTTGGGAACCCGATCTGTACAAGGTGTGATTTCCCCCAAGAATGTTACCAGAATCTTACTACCTGTATAGGTTTTGATATGAACTTAAAAAAACTGGCTGCACATTGACCTCCAGCATCCTATCAACCGTGGGAAATATCTCTGCAGCAATGGGATGGATTTCCTTTGACCTGCAGTGACACGGGTTAACTGGAGCATGGCAAGTGTCAAAATGTGACAAATCTTGCTGAGCCATTGGTTTCTGAGTCCCCTTTGTACATTCCCATCCCCATTCCCATTCCCATACTAAAGAGACACACTGTCAGAAGAAGCAGTGCAGTGGCGGAGGACCTGGGTGAACATGTAAAATGGAAAATGTAACATTTTTGGCTGTGAGATTGTTGAACTACTTACATCAAGCCACATGCTTTAGATACGACAACACATTATGGGGAGCACAACTGAGACTAGTTGTCACAGTACTGATCCAACAGTTGGTGAAACCTGGTGGAAACCCTGTGTCTGGCAAGTCCTGGGGGCACTCACACAGCCAGGGCAGACAGACAAGACATCTAGGGAGAGGACAGAGAGGGGTGTGAATGGAGATCTGCTCTGACACACTGGCCCTGATGTGTGAGGCTAAAGTGAGCACAGGCCTGGCAGGTCACAGGCAGGGATGGCTCTCATTAGGCTGGTGTTAATTATAGGGCCACAGGCTTTGCCAAGTCTATCTGTCATGACGTAACCTGTGGCAGGCAGAGGACGCACTTTTTTATTCAAAATATATGATCCCACACAAAGGAAGGGAAAGAGAGAGTGATAGGGAGGCAGAGACAGATACAGGTAGAGGCAAGCGAATGAGAAAGTTTAAAGCTTCTTTCTATAAAGAATGCTAATCCTTTCTTTTCTTCTTCTCTACATCTACTGTATAAACTGTACTGCACAGAACCATTAGATAAAAGATATGAAGTCATATGGCATTGAACTTTTGTTTAGACCTTCAGCAAGTTCACTTTCTGTGTCATCTTTAAAACAAACTATGAACTGGGACCCATCTCCAGTTGGTTATCAATAATTCACAGAACACAGCCTTTTTCTTTATGTTCCTCAAAATAATGACAGTCCAAAATATTCTCCTGATAAAAGGACTGAATCAGAAGAGTGAAGGTACATCACGACGTCTAGCCTCAGACCATTACGGTTTTGCACTAAGTACAACTGCAACCAATCTTTCCATGACTCATCTTGGCCTTCTCTAAGCCTGCTGAAAATGAAATTGGAAAATCTTTAATTCTTTATCATTCCCCTGGTGTGCAAATGTAGTTCGCCAGGGAGGAGAAGCAATACAAAAGGGTCACAATGTTCTCTTTTCATATCAGCTTTCACTGACACATCATTTTTGACACAGGATTGTGTTGAAGGGTGGGTGGTGGGTTAGTGTCACATGTTTTCTGGATCACCTGCTCCTCTCCTGTATACCTGTCTTCTGTCTCCCACTCTTGCCTGATGGGTAGCGAAGCCATCTTTCTAGGTAATTAAGGCTGTGAGTGTAGACTGACAGTGATAGGTAGATGCTCACAGGAGCAGAAGCCCCTCTGTCTCCATCTTTGCATGCTATGGTCTCCTGCAATCCTGCTGGCCATAGCCCTCATGTGCTCAGACAGCTGCAGGTACAGTGTAAAAATGAAAAGTAATATTTCAAGTTTTATGACAGCAGTAAAGTGTGTGTTGATTTCTGTGTACATTGAAGCAAATGCTATCATCATGGTAACTTGTAAGGTGGGTTGCACTGATACAACATTGCCTTTAACCCCTAGGAGGTCAGCAAGGTGTAAGTACCACTCTAACTGGGGGAATATGATCAATTAAGGAGTTTACGAGAAAATGGTATGTTATGGTGACGCTGTGGACAATATGAGGAGTGTAACTGTTGAAAGCATGGTGGTTTTATTAGGTTGCTGTGATACCAGTGCAAGTTGATTTTCATGCTTTAACCACATGTCTGTTTATACTCACTGGCATGCTAAAAAGGGATACAGAACATTCTACCAGAGTAAATATCAGCGGGATGTGGCCTGTGTGCAAACACACACACACACACACACAAACAGAGAGAGAGAGAGAGAGAGAGACACACACACACACACACACTTCTGCACAAATGTTCATGTCCTCTTTCTCTTTCATCTCACTCTCTTTCTCTCACCCTCCTCTCTTTGTGAGCACAGCACAAAATGAAAAAAATGTGCTGACTGTGAAAGGGATGACGCAGTGAACATAGCTGCTCTGAATATCTAAATTAAAAGTAGTCTTGTGTATCGTATGAATAATTCATAATGGTAAACTGTATGCAGCTGCAGGATGGGAAAAGATCTCTGACTTACTGTATGTCTGTCAGACGTTAAGTCATAATTAATGAACTATGTTCCCATACAGATATGTGGAGAAATGGATGAATTAAGTTGGCACCCACTATGAAAGCCTAAAACGCTCCATAATTAGTGAGATAATTAAATAGCAATAAATAATAAACGTGCAAACATTAAATAGCCAACATGCAAACAATAAACGTGCCACGGTACATTTAACAGATTACAGCAGACTCGCTCATCATTAACCACCTACGCCAACAGGTGGGCTATCAACTTTAAACACAATATAATAACTCCAGATCACAACACAAATCTCTCTATATATACACCAACATGCACAGTATGTATGTACTCATGCACATACACAAACTGCACTGTACATACATACAGTATAGGTAAAACCACAGAGGCACCAAATACACTTTGACTCTGGTGAACACTAAGGTGAATGTACTGCCTATATATTAGACAAGTCACCAATGGCACGGTGTCAAAATGAACAAATTAAAAGCTTTTAAGAGCTTCCTCATGCTCATTAGCATAAGTACTGAATGGCGGGGACTGTGGCGGCTCTTTAGAAGACAGAGATAACCTCCTGGAACGATGAGCCTTGAACTTCACCTCTCGGAGGGATATGGGAGAGACGGAGAGTGATCTCAGCTGCCGTCTGAATGAGGGCACCTGGTGTGGGCCGTTGTTCTATCCACCCCTCCCACTGAGCCTTTAAATCTCATCCACTTCATGAGAGTCACGTCTTCACTTAGATAATGAATTATGGATCCGAGCCAGGGTGATATTCAATATTAGATGAACTGCATATCCTCATTTGGTGACAGTGCCACTGCTGCCATAAGGGACAATCCCTTCTCAGCAGCTTGAACCCAGATACAGAGGAAAAGCTCATTACTATCCATATTCATGATGGGAGACTTATGCAGGGTGCGTGTTGTGTGCGTGCTGTACTTGCGCTGTATGAATGTATAAACGCGTGAATATGTGCGTGTGTGCTAATATGTGAGTGTTCCTGTTTGCACAGGAATGAGAATAGAAGCTGGCTTGACTCTAAAGTAGGGAGGTTAATTCTGCATGGTCTTTCTAAATGCGAGAGCGAGATAGAAGTCGCTATAGTCACTACAGAATGCATCCGGTTGTAGTTCCTTCTGCCTGAATACACATGAGTGGCCAGACTGATCTTTCCCCTGGTTTTCTTGCACTATAGGACTAAGATGTTGAACACACACACACATATAGTATATTTATGAGAACAGAGGCCAATAGTCTGTCTCAAAGTTCAGCGGAGCGTTAGCGAGTATAGAAAAAAGCAATGTGGCGAGTGGCCTTTGTGGCAGACTGGGGCATCTGCCACAAGTTGTATTTCAGTTTATAATCAAAAGTACCATTTTGGCTGAATCCGACCTGCTGTGTGATCTGTGCTGGGAAATCTGCCCTCAGATTGGACTTGTGACACCTGACTTTTCCCCTGGGGTGCCACACCTTGTACAGCTGAACCTTCGTCAGTAAGAGGATATATTATAATCTAGATATCAGTATGAATTCATACAAATATAACTATTACAATTATGCTTATTTTTATTGCTAAAGTTATAAAAGGCACTTGTAATAAGCCATATAACTTGGCTGATGAAGTAATGGGCTGAAAATAGGCTGCCTCTTTGTAAAGATGAAGTTCATTATGAGGGCATTGCATAATACTACATAACTTGAGCTGTGTGAATCAGCCGGCAAGAACTTCACAAACCTTAAAAATGCATCTATAATTCCACCAAAGGAGACTTATTTTGGTGCTGCGTTGCTCACCCGTTACTTTATTCATAAAAAATACAGGCTAAAATAAGAGGAAAGGCTGGAACATGCCATGTAGTGCCATATCCACAACATCAATTCCACACAATATAGAGGAAGGTTAACCATCTGCAAACTCCGCTGTGCCACAAAGATGATAATTGTATTTACCCCAACACACTGAAAGGGAAGTGAAGAGGAACTTTGACATTGGAAACATGGCAGTCCGATAAAGAGCTTTGAATAAAAAAAAATACACCAGAGTGCATTGCATTCAAGACAAAATGCATCTTTCTAACAGCCAACATGTTCTCCATCTGGCGACTCAAGTTTAATTTTGATAGTAGATCCAACGAGGAAGACAATGCAAGAATTCTCCACTTTCCAAAATGACTAGTGTATATAGATCAAACAAACCAAAACTTGTATCCAAGGTGCATTTCATATGGATGTGGGACATTGACTCTCCAGCTGAAGCTACACTAGCTTGACAACTATCCTTGGCAGTATATTAAAGTGCATTATGCATGAAGGCCGTGATATACTTGCAACACATACACACGCACATAAACACACGCACACACATTTACATCCATATACACAGGCACACGCGCCTCCATGCAGGTTCTCATACACACACACACACACACACACACACTCTGTATATATCCATGGATGTACACAAACACAGACACACCCAAAGTCACACATACACACACAGACACACATAAGCCTTCCAAGTGACAAAGCATTGTCCTTGCATGCTCAGGCGCACTTTGCCGCAATGTATTTGAGAGGACCTCCTTGCTGTCATGCTGCAGTAGTGCGGTCTACTCATTATCTTGTGTCATGTGACAGCATCTCTGAATCATTTGGCCCAGGGAGCTGAACCAAAAGGGGAGAGAGAAACTCACAGGCGCCACTAAACTCAGATGACAGGGAGAGCGAACAATAACAATGTGCTTGTCCCTCCATGGATTACGTAAGAAATTCCACTGGTGTCAATCATACACTAATAGGCACTGTCCTCCAGAGACGTTTTCTCTGCAGAAAAATAGGTATGTAAATCAGCATACAACATTTGTGTGGCATGAGCATGCATGTGTGTGTGTGTGTGTGTGTGTGTGTGTGTCTGCAATAATTCCATTTAGTGAGTCTTCATTATAATTCAGCTATGTTAACCCTGTCAGCATAATGAAGCCGATGTGCGACAGCTCCTTTAAACTGACTTTCAAAACCAACTCTTAACGTGTCAAAAGGCTGTATTTTTACATCTTTGGTGATCAATGGATTCGATCTTATTTTTCAAGGGTTAAAGAGAAAGAAATAGAAATAGTACAGAGGTGCCTTGAGGATAGCCCATTAAAACCACTAATGAGACAGGTGGACATTAAGGATCAACTTTAGAGCAAATGAAATAGCTGCAAATCCTCAAGTTAAAGGACAAATCCACCCTGAAACACTTCAACGCTATTTAAGAGATATTGGTGATGTCCCTTGTGTTTCTGGGCCCATTTTGTCATTTGTTGTTTGTCTTATTCCCATGGATAACTGGCCAAATGTAGATGATGTGATGTCATGGCAAGAAATTTCCAGCTCTGCTACAATGAGGTTCAATAGCAGAACAGTATTCAGCTATCTAAAACATCAATAGTAAACCTCAGGTTTTGGTGTCAAACAGCAATTTTGCACCAATGTTCAATAATCAGGGAGAAATCTATCGTATAAGAGGCAGAAATAATGATTTCTCCACCTACAGTAGCCTCAATAGACCAGAATGTAGAATGAACATAGCCAGGAGACATGTTGTAATGTGAGTAAGGGGTGCGACTTTTACTTTTTCTTGACTTAAAAATCTCATGCTCTCTTGCATTTACTATGGTATGGCTACTGCTCTCTCCACCTACATGTGTAACCCACATCTGAATACAACAAGATCAAGCCTGTTCTCTGGGGGTTGTCGGGGAAATGTAGGAAATCACTAGCTGAAGTAGAAGCAGATGAGGCCCAAAAAAAAAAGAAGTAAATTACACATTATCACAAAATAACTCCTGGGATGCTGTGAACCTCACAGATCGATTATATATAAATGAGTAAGAGTATCCAAGGTTAGATTTGTCCTTTACAAAGACTCACACAACATAACCACACGGACAAAAAACAACTGCCTAACCATCTCGTCTGTGACTGCGTATCTTCTACTTTCCAGGATATCCTGAAGCAGGGCTGAATGATGACAGTGACAGTAGACTCAGTGAGCTGGGATCTGAGAGAGATTGCACTCCATGTCAGCAGCCAGCCACACTGGAGGACATGACAGCAGATTGCAAACAGCTTAGCAACATCAAGGCTCTGCACAGGCCTCATGCTGATAGGCTACAATGTGAGCAGTAATGTATGGCGCCAACTTCTATGTTTCAACAAGGACAGGAAGAACGTGCAAACATGAGCCAGGAAGACACGGCAGCTGGTGAAGGGAATCCAGCAACACTTGCAGTATCGAGAAAAAAGATTTATTAGCAAAACTGACGAGTCTCAGTGCGTGGCCTTCGTCGCGGTCTGTGAAACAATGAATCCAAAAGCCTATATGAATATAAAATCCACTTTAAAAACGACTGATAGCATAAGAGACGATTGAATTAACAGCCAATAGATTGCTAACACATACAGCCTCACTGAGCCTGAGCGAAGCGGAGGATGTGGCCGTGGAATGGCAGTGCTCTCAGATTGATGCAGAACTTTGCCCTCCTCAGTCTCATCTACAGTGTCATGCTAGAGGATGGCTGCAGTGTGTGTGTGAGTGTATTTAATGAAAGGAGAGAGGAGGAGGCTGCAACAGAATGACTGTGGTTAATAGAAAAACTTGAATGAGATATTTTCCTTTTTCCCTGTGTGAGAGCTGTTTTAGTCTATCATCTGGGTGAGCTCTGGGCCGCAATGCAGCAGGACCTCCAGCTTTGCTCATAACATTAACCATGTCAGGGCCGTGGAGGAAAAATGATCACAAGATATAACGGTTACTCCAATCAGGGCTACTAAAACCACCAGGTCATTGTTTAGTATTTTGAAAGTGTGTGCCATTCTCTAGATTTTTATATTTTAGACATTCATCTGACACTCTTATCCAGAAGGATATTGCGACAGGACACCTAACTGTTGATGACCAATTGGCTCTTTCAGAGATCAAACCTGAGACTTCCAATGACAGGATGGTCTCTCCCTCAACTAGACCACTCTGCCGCCCACTAACCGCTATCACTGGCTGGCTTTGTACTGAAAACAGTACAAATGATCCCATGTCAGACAACACCCGAGAGACAGTTAGACAATTTCAAAGATCTTATTGATCTGACAGTTAGATCGAGCTGAAGTGGCCAATCTGAAGACTGAACCACACTGTCCAGGTCAGACCACAGGGACAACGTCCAGCTTTTGTCTTTTACAACATCACAGCAACAGAAGATCAGAGGAGAATTTATCTCCTTGGGGTGCAATCCTCTTAAACTGGTCAATTTTCCACAGCAACATTGATGAAACATGGGTCAATATCACTGACAAAGTGAAGAGTTTATGCCATTAAACCTTTGCTAGCATTACACATAAATCTTACTCATGGTGGCAATGTGGTCAAAGAAGCTTGATAAATGAAGTGATATGGGTGTCCTCTAAAACGCTTTAAATTTATTGTATTAGGTAGAGGTTGTGTTTATGTGAGAGCGGGTATCTGTTTCAGGTGAACCAAGCCCTGTAATCAGCTGCAGCCATGCACTTTTCATCACTGTGGTCAGCCTGCTGCAAGCATTCCATCACACACAGCTATCACGCTGCTGTCAGCCAAACTGCACCATCACACACACACACACACACACAAACACATACACACACAAACAGGTTGACGGCATTTGCTAACGCTGCTTATCACCAAGCCTTTCATGCCGAAAGCGAGATCGATTGCATCAATGGTGCTCACATACGTCATGAGAGAAATCTTAATCGGTAAATTGATGCATAGTCTATCCTCGACAATGCTACACTTCTACTCATTCCTCTCAGTGATTTGCTGTCCACTGAGCTATAGCTTCAAGGAGAAATAGTAAACACTGACTCGACTGCTAAAGATGTAGTAATCAATACAAATCATCTATATATTATGGCAAGGATTACAAATAATGTTGGCAAGTATTCATCATGAGGTTTATAATAGGTAGAGCCAATGATCCTTTGCCTTTGTTTCATTTAAACAGTAAGCCCACCACCTCACCGCAGTAAAGCAAAACTGACAGCTCGTGAAATGATTACACTGCAGGAAAATATCCATCTTATCAAGTCATTTAATCTAGTATTGATTCTTAAAATCTGTCTTCTAAATAAATCTGCCACCAGGGTGAGATAATTTCACTTGTTTTCAATGCAAATCAACTTGCTTTAAGATTCTTTCTCATTTCCTGATAATAGTGTAGTGATCTGCCTTATTATGCCTTCTTATTGATATTGACACTGCTTGACACTGACACTGGTTTCTAGAAAACTCTAGAAAGTAAGTAAGTGCAGTACTAAAACATTTTTGCAGTATAGAGATAAAATAATATCAATCAATAGTGGTGGAATGGTTCACAGTACATGCCTCGGTTTTGGGGTCACGGTATGGTTCTTATCCAGTAGCGGGAAACATGTAATTCTGGTGGGGGTTTTTGTATAATGGGTGCAACAGATGATTTATGTTGATGCAGAGCAAGGAATTTGAAAATATTTACAAAAGAGTTATTAAAAGGTGAAGATTAACAAAACTATTAGAATATTAAGATAGATGAACCAAAAGGTTTAATGTTACAAGGCACTAATGTATCTTATCTGTAATGTATCATTTGACCCATTAATTCATGCAACACTACTGCATTACATTTTGTTCAAGAATTTAGTTTTTAGTGAAAATGTCTTCAGAGTGAACGTGGTACCCAAAACCAACAGGAGTGGTGGTAACATGAAGGTCACTCAGATGAGACTTGTCCAAGAAGCCCAAACCATAATAACTCACACTCCAAGCAAGCAAGTAACACAATCTCTATTAATGCTTTGGGTATAAAGTGTGCATGAAGGTGGAAATGAATATATTCAACCTACGGTTTTCTGTGCATGACTCAAACAACTTTTGAGAGACTAAGAAGTGATTTTGAATGGGATAAGCTCTTTTTAATCACTGACTCATATCTGAACTGACAGCTCTTTGAATGTGGCTCAAGTAGAGAGGCCAGATTCTCTTGGTACCTGCTTTTTCTTTGAGGACAGGTCTACAACAATAGCTATACAAAGGAGATTCAATAGTCTATTAGATCTCCATTTTTACCAGATTTGACAATGTCATCTGACATTAACATCACACAAGGCCACCATTAGCCTTCCATTAGAGATTTGATATTGGGGGATTACAAACCCATGAACAATAAGAAACCAGTTTTATTACTGTAATACCAACAATCAAAGAGAATGAAGTAGCTGGGTGATGAAATCACAAAACTGGTATTGGCTACAACCAAGAATCTGACAGCTATTGTAATTGCAGTTATTCCAGGCAGTTACCCAGCTAGAAATTGTACGTTCTGAGAACGTCCCCGCTGATGTAAAGGACCTCGCCTTGTAACGTTCCCAGAACGTTCCTGGATGGTCACGGTGTGGAGTTCTTTAAAGGGTAGGGGGACGTTATTCAGCGGACTTTCAGGGAACATTCAGGACATAGGGGACCATTACTATAGGATGTTCCCTCTAGGTCTCTACACTATGTTCCCATAACGTTTGCAGAACCTTTAGTGACATTACAGGAACTTTTAGGGGACCAACCAATAATGGTTATGACGGTTATCAAGGGAACGTTTTCCTCTTAAAAAGTCCTAAAGGGAATGTTCTCATATGACCTACAGAGAACCATATGGGAACGTTTTCTTTACGTCCCAAAAGTCCTCTTTGTGATGCCATGTTACCATAAAAGAACAAAAACGAAACGTACATCTAAAGTCATGTAGGGAACGTACTGTTTACCAACTTTGATGCAGTCCCGAATGAAACGTCCCCATGTGACTAACAGGGAACCATATGGGAACGTTCTCTTAACGTCCCAAATGTCCTCTTTGTAACGTTGCAATGTGACCATGTGAGTTTAAAATCCTCCTAAAGTCATATAGGGAACTTTTAACTGGAGCACTTTCATAACCAAAAGAGGACATTTTAGGAACGTCCTCAATGTTCTGTAAAGGCTCGGGATGTTCATCACCTTTAGAGAACTTTTAGGGAACGTTACACAAGGTCCCCAGAACGTCCCCTCCTACATGGGTATTCAAGGGATTTATGCCAGAGACTAGGAGTAACATCTAATAATAATAATGATGGGTGCCTTTCAAGGTACCCAAGGCGCTTAAAAATAGAAGAGAGAAGAACTAGATAAGGTGAAAAACAAAACAAAAAAACTAGGCTAACAAGTAGGAAGACAATAAGACAAACAAAGGACAAAGGACAAAAAGGCAAAAAAGAACAGGGCCACAATTCAGCAACTGGGTCCAAAGGCCTGGCTGAAGAGAAAGGTCTTCAGCCACTGTTTAAAAACTTCAACGGACCCAGCATTGCAGATCTCCACAGGGAGTGAGTTCCAGAGAGTGGGGGCAGTCACTCTGCAGGCTCTGTCCCCGAGAGTCCGCAACCTGGTGTGGGGGGTGGTGAGCAGTTCCGTGTCAGAGGAACGGAGATTTCAGGAAGGGGTGTAGGTATGGAGAAGGTCCGATAGGTACTGGGAGCAAGGGTGTGAAGGGACTTGTAGGTGAGGAGCAGGATTTTAAAGGTGATGCGGTACTTGACTGGGAGCCAGTGGAGGTGGATGAGGATGGGGGTGATGTGCTGCCAGGCTTTGGTGCGGGTGAGAACCCTGGC
>CABFOQ010021982.1:0-11563 GCA_900660455.1 Gephyroberyx darwinii | reverse complement strand
GCCGATGGCTTCCTTGTCGCCTGTGAAGACTACCTTCCAGTCTCTGGGGTCTTTGTCACCTGGGATGTTTTGCCCCTCTCTTTCCAAGGGCTCTTCCTCCCAAGGGAAACAGACCTCCAGCCCCCTGAAGTCCCCCACCCCGTCCATCATGACTTCCCCAAAGCTGTGGCAGAAATCATCCATCTCAAGGCTTGCAGAGGAGTTTTTCTGGATTGGCGGCAGTGTGGTCGCACAGCCTAAATGGAGACTGGGTCAGATAGGTAAGACATTATTATTACATTTCAAGTGCTTGTGTAGAATTTGCTGCTAACTCAACAGGACATTTTGAGGCTTTCTGAGCTTCTGTTAGCATCCAAACTGCTGAGCCTGAAAGTAACATGATATTGCACGAATTTGGAACTTAAAAGACGATGAAATCATCCAAGTGGCCTCCAAAATGTTGGATTTCCTTTATTGAAAGCAACTGCAGGGAAGTGTGTGAGCAGATAATGGGCATATGGACACCAGACAATCCTGCAGGATTAGCCTGAATGATGCGCCAGTTTGAATCACGTGTATCTGAGCTTCAGATTACAAACAAAGGTTACTCGAATACAGTCATACTACAAAACATAATGCACATGACCTACAAACAAATTCACCATGAAGAAGAATCTTCTGAATGACCAAGAGAAGTTCACATGCTATTCCATTACAAGAACACACACTATTCAAAAGATGACGTTATTGGCTACTTGTAAGCGTCCACATATGAACGTCAGTGGAAATCATTTCATTTGTGGATTTGTTCTTGGGACCATGATGATTTTGGGGAATATATATCTTTTCCTTCAAGAGTACCATTTACCATGAACATATACAGCTATTTAAACCCCTGTGTGACGTAGCCTAGTAATCTCATAAACAACTGCTTGGTGGTAAACCTCTACTTGTCTAGGACACTCGTCAGGGTTCCTTTGAGGTTTTCACTATGTCTTCTTGGAAAAGATGGCACAGATTTCACTCATTACCACACACTAAGACCCAATGTGCAATAATAATGATGCACTTTGATGGACAAATTTGACTAACATGTTATGAGGATTACGGAGAATATGGTCAAAGAGCCTCAAAAATAGCCCTCATTAGGAAAGACCCCAGGAGCCCTTCAGTGTAGGGAGTACAGTGTTTACGCACATGGGCACTCGTATATTGGCCAATGCCTGCCAAATTATGTGCTCAGTATCTGTCATGTTCTCCAATCCCCTGTAGTGGAGAGATGCATGTGTACCATGCAGGTTGGCACCCAGATGACCAAACTGAAGGGGAAGAAGAAAGGACTGGTCCGGTTCTTTTACCTGGATGAACACAAGTCCTGCATCCGGTGGCGGCCCTCCAGGAAACACGACAAGGCTAAAAGTGAGTTGCCACTCTGTGTTCTCGATGTATTTCTTTTACAGAGCTGAATATCTACAGCTGGTGTTTTCCTGGAGGATTTATTGGTTCTGTTTTAGATCTAGCCCCGGTGGTGAACTTATTCAGATCTAATACTCGAGGCAAGGGAGCACTAAAGCCAATTACCATCACTGATTGATAAATTAGGCCTAACAACAATTGGGAAGGGAAAAACAGATTGAGTGCTCCATGAGGCTATATTGACGTGCGTATCTGTAGGGCATTTGAACTTAAAAAAATAATTGAAAGCATTGGTTGCTACCGGGCTGGAGGCACTCGGTGGAAAAACTCAAAGGCTTTGGTGCAAAAAGCTTGAAAGATGGCAAAGTGGAAAAACAGCCAGCACACAATGAACCTGTTGGGCACAACTGATCCAAACCTATATGATATTTTAGTGGAAAAGCTGAAGAGATTTGATTGACCGGAACATTTCCTGATGCTTTGTTTCAGTAACTATCGATTCCATCCATGAAGTATGCGAGGGGAAAAAGTCAGAGATCTTCCAGCGGTACGCAGACAGCCGCTTCGACCCCAACTGCTGCTTCAGTATTTACCATGGCGGCCGTGTGAAGTCCCTTGACCTGGTCTCCACCAACGGAGAGGAGGCCCGCACCTGGATCACCGGGCTGAAATACCTCATGGCTGGTATCAGCGACGAAGACAGTTTGGCCAGGAGGCAACGTACCCGTGATCAATATCCTTTACCCTACCATTCATAGGGTCAATCCCCCTTCCCTGAAGTGATGATAAGCACATCCTAAATTGGTTCATCGGGAGGCAGTGAGAATAAAAATGTCATCCACAATACACATGAACTGATTCATCAACCTTAACTCCGACCTCACATGGTTGAAACAGACATTCTCAGAGGCAGACAAGAATGGGGACGGCACTCTAAGCATTGGAGAAGTTCATCAGCTGCTCCACAAACTCAATGTTAATTTACCCAAGCAGAAAGTCAGAGAGATGTTCCAAGTAAGACATTACATCTCATAATGCTAAATGATATATATTGCTATAGATTAAATGGGGCATGAACTACCACCAAAGCTTCCTCTGGGCTTGTGTAACACATATGTGCTCCATCTCCCTTTGTAAATCTATTATTTACAATTTCTGTGTAATATTACATGGCTGCAAAAAATAGACAATACATTGTGTTGAATTTCAGTGATGATTTGATTGACGGTTCTACTTGGGTAATATAGCTGAAAGCTCAGTAAAGAGATGTTAAAAACAGATGGTTTGCATGGCTTGATATGATGAGACACAGTTTATAACACAAGCTAATGTGGACTGGTGCATGCCATTGAGCACAAAATGTCTCAAACCCTGAAGGAGAAAGGAATTACCAAGACTTGAAACGTGAGGAACAAGGGGGAAGATCCTTAGAAGTTCAGAGGACTATGACCTTTGGTGTCCTTTGTTTGTGTTTCATTGTCATATCTTTTAAGTCAGAGAAGCAGTGAGGGGAAAAACAGAGTGATGGAGACAGAGATAGATGTACACAGCTAGCAAGAGCTGGTATAAGTTGCCAGGACAGTGCAGGAGAATGCCACAGGAAGGCCATATGGCCACCGCTGAACAGATGGCTTTAGTTGCTCAGTGAGTTCAGTAGCTCAGTGTTGTCCCCTCTCGAACCACGATGATGCACTCTCTATGCAATGAGGTCCATTACCTTGGCTGCAGATCTAAATAAATCCTTTAGATAGCTATATGGTGTAATTTCTATAACATTTTCTGTTAATTGTTTAGTTCTTTGTTATTTCAAATACACATACTGAGTAACCGTCCACAGGAAGCGGACACGGATGAGAACCAGGGCTCGCTGGGATTTGAAGAGTTCTGTTCCTTCTATAAGACGATGTCCACCCGCAGAGACCTCTACCTAATAATGCTCTCCTACAGCAACCAGAAGGAAGTCATGGACCTACATGACCTTTCTCGTTTCATGGAAAATGAGCAGAAGGTAGACCAAGATGAAAATAGAATCGTCCTTTACCATCGTTTAGTCATCTATCGTGTTAGGGGATAGGTCTCTGATTTTGTGTATTTGTTGTGTAAAATATTGGAGCAATTCAACCTTAAGATGACAACATGATTCTGCACTTCATTTCTATGCTTTTTTTTGACAGATGGGAGGCATCACCAGAGAGCATCTTGTTGAGATAGTGGCCCAGTTTGAGCCATGTCCTGAGAACCTGCAGCGCATGGTACTGGGAATTGATGGTATGGGAAATATGGTGGTAATAGAAGAGTTTATCTGACCTGCAATACCTCTGAAACATCAATCACAAATGACAATGCTCCTGTCACTTGCACTTGGTATGACGGTCAACAACAAGTAGAAAAACTCGTTCTGAACCTTCCTTCAGGTTTTACCAATTACATGCGGAGTCCCGCAGGTGACATCTTCAACCCGGAGCACAATCAGGTGAACCAGGACATGACCCAGCCCCTGTGTAACTACTACATCGCCTCGTCCCACAACACCTACCTGACAGGAGACCAGCTACTCTCTCAGTCCAGAGTGGACATGTATGCCTACGTCCTCCAGGCTGGCTGTCGCTGTGTGGAGGGTAAGGAGCTGCACAACTGGGACTCATGACAATGCAGTATATATAGACATGGTACTGATGGAACATACACTGACTACTTCTTTCTTTCTTTCTTTCTTTCTTTCTTTCTGCTTATCTGTCTGTTGTTTCTCAGTGGACTGCTGGGACGGGCCAGATGGGGAGCCAATTATACACCATGGTTACACATTGACATCAAAGATTCTTTTCAAAGATGTTGTTGAAACAATTAACAAATATGCCTTCACAAAATCACAGTAAGTGCTTCTGGGGGGCCATTTGTTCTGCTGTGAGGCTGCATTTTGTCAAACAATTGAATAGCATCACGCTGGTATTCCTCACTGGACTATGTATCATGATGGCAAAAGTAGTAGTAAATTCCAGGGCTGCTGTGCATTGTTTTGCCATTCCTAGGTATCCAGTCATCTTGTCCATAGAGAACCACTGCACTGTGCCACAGCAGAAAAAGATGGCTCAGTATCTGACAGAGGTGCTACAGGACAAACTGGACCTGTCTAATGTCAGCATGACCGAATGCAGGAAGCTGCCCTCCCCTGAGAGCCTGAAAGGGAAGATTTTAGTCAAGGTAAAGCTGTTTTAACCTTGTAATCAGTAACGTGCTGGTTCCTGCTGTCGTCTTGATCTCACACAAAACAGAAATGATACTCAACATTAATAATACAACATTAACAAATACGTGGTTCTCGCTTTTCAGGGAAAGAAGCTCCCAGCAAACCTTGATGCTGATGCAGAGGAAGGGGATGTGTCTGATGAAGACACCGGAGAGGAAGAAGAGGATGAAAATGATGACATACAGGCAAACACAGTGAGACCTTGAGATAGATTGATGTTTTTTTCAGTATTTGCAAGCTAAAACCGCAAAAGAAACCTTAAATGCTAAAGAAACCGTAAAGTACATTTTTACAAAAACATATATAAAAACAAACAAACGACAAACAGTAAAAAGACAATACATTTAAGAGTGAAAGTCCAATTATACACAAGCTAAACAGAGCCAGTCATAGGGCAAGTGTAATTATGGATAGGGTCTTTAGGCTAGCTGCTCGTAATCCCATTGCATGTTTGACTGTTCTAGGATGGGAATAGTGCAACCACTGCCACTCAGCCCAAAAACAAGACAGGATTTGGCAGGTCCATCATGAGGAGCTTCAAACGTAAGGTCAGCCATTTCACTTATTTTCTCAACAGTTTTTTACTTTTTTTTTTACTATCCTGCTACGTCCTGTTCCTGTTCCTGTAAATGACTAATTTGACAGCTTACTACTTGACACGGGATTTGATGTTGCAATTCCTTGTGCTATATTCATACACAAGCCCAATTCAGATGTCAGAAAGAATGATGCACTAACCCACAAATGGTGACTATAGAGGACACCAGGCTACAGGACCGTCAGACAGGCAGCACCATTCACCAGCAGGCTAATGTAAATGTTACAGGACTGAATGTGTGACTGCGGGTATGTCACCGGGATTATCAAGTATCACGACACCTCCAGAAGGCTTTGACAAGCGTTTGCCAGCTGAAGTGGTCTACACTAATCTGTACTGATGCTTAGGTTCATCCTTAGTTCCCAACATTACTCAATCATTTCTAAACTCACTCTTGAAGTCAACAACAATAAGCTTAAGGGACGGCTGATTCGACCGGCTTGAGACTCACTCAGCAGATCAGAAACCATACTGTATCAACAATTATACTAAGAACTGAGAACAGTTTATCACAACTAACTGACATCATATGATATGTGCTGTAACTCCTAATCATAAGATTAATATTTCTATATTTTATGTGTCTTTGTGTCATAAGATAGATTTTGGATTTTGATATCCTTTCACTTGACTACCAAACACTCTGTCAGGCAGCATGCTCCAACCACGAGCTAACAAGCCAACATAACAACAGATCAATATCCCTTCAAACATGCTACCAACAAACAGCCATAGCAACCATGCTATTAGCAAACAATGTCAGCTAGCATGTGACAAACAAACAAGAGCTAACAAGCCAACACATCAACCTGCTAAGAATGAGCCCCCAGTCAGTGTGATTACTGTTTGCTAGATCCTTTGACTGACATTGCTACTTCAGATAGATCCTTCACTGCCAAACTTGCCTAGTAGTCTTGAAATGGACCTGGCTACAAACCCTTGGTATTCAACCACAACATGTCTGGCCTGAGGTTAATGCTCACTATTTCCTGGCCTTATCAACTATTCCCCCAAATCTACTGCCATTTGCCAAATATCTGTCCACTCTTAGCTGGTCTACATGCCTTCCCAGAAATTCTTTACTCCTCTTCTCCTTCATGGACAAAACCAATTCTAATATCCTCATTCCTGTCAACTGATGAGTCAACTTCCACCAGTTTGGTCTCAACTGCTGCTGTTAGAGACATTAGCACTTGGGTATGTCAGCTGGTATCTCATCCTTGAGACAGACCCATATTGCATACAAGAATATAAAAGACAGGAAAGGTCCTCACCTACGCATTGACTGACATTTTGGGGAGATGGTAGTACATCATCAGTTGCACCTATAAGGAATCTAATTTGGTTTGCGTCCATCCCCCACAACTCTCTCTAGCCGAGTTTCTTCCTCTCTTCACTTTCCCAATTTATCCACTGACCCTGTTTTGCCTGAGAGACAGCCTTAGCACACCTTGCTGCTTCCTCCTGCTGATGGATTTGCTCCACAACCATCTTTATTTTCCCCGATTGAGTTGCCACACTGCCTAAGGGTTGCCCTGAGCCTAACCCTAATCCTCCCTGCCCTAGTTGTACCTGCCCTACAATATCCCTGTGCCAGAGCGCTGACTGTGCCACCTCAATTGCTCTTCTTGGCTTCCATTTTCACCCCGCTGATACAGTCGGTGCTACACTCCTAACTATTTGACTCTGTCAGTGTCATCTCCAGTCTTGCCTTGCACATCTGAACTCCTCTGTCAGGCTAGATATTGGTAGCTCCCTTTCCTGTACAAGGCTACATTGCTAAGACACCGTGGGACTCCAAGTCATTTCTTGACATATGAGCTAACTAGCCTCTCTAACTTCTCTACCTTTGTTATAGGTATCTCACCGACAAGGGCGAGGCAACACAACACAACAATTGCAGGCACCACAGCTTTAGCTTGTCTGGTAGTCCTGACCTTTCTATGCCATCAATGCCTCTAACTACCTCCTGCCTCAACTCCATGTCATTTAGGGTCACATCAGACCACCTCCCTATGCTTTTGACAGGCTTCTGTAAGACTACTGGAATCTTCTATGTAGAATTTTTTTTGCTAGTTTCCCCTTAACAGCGGAGATGCTCCCAGACCTACTCGGCTTAACTTTCATCCTAGCCCATCCTAGCCAATCATTTAATTTGTTCAGCAACCCTTTGGTGCAAGGTGCTGTAGTAGTCATTATGTCTGTAGTTTTTATAAATGCTGACGGGTCTTTTGTCAGAGGAAAAAGAAAATCCAAGTGAAAAAGAAGCTGATGTCTGATGAAGAGTACTGCAGCAGCAAGGAGCGGACACAAATTGTTTACCACACCAAGTAAGGATAACTCTTGACTTGAATTGTTTGGCCATCCAATTCTGTTAATCTTGTGGGTTAGACTTGCATCTCTCCATAACTCTTCCTTCAGGAAGAGGAAAACAATGAGGCTGTCTCGAGCTCTGTCTGACCTGGTCAAGTATACAAAATCTGTCCGTGTGCATGACATAGAAACACAAGGTAAATATAAGAGTCAGTGAATCCCCTTTTCAAGCCTTTTTGACATGTAGGATCATTTCACAATTCATTTCTGAAATACATGCATGTCTTTTTTTTCTGTCCGGCAGCTTATGTGAGCAGTTGGCAGGTATCTTCCCTCAATGAGAGTGTTATGAACCAGATCTTACAACTGAAACCAGGTCAGTTGGTCCGTTTCAACCAGCGCCAACTTCTAAGAGTCTACCCTTCCAACTACAGGGTGGACTCGAGCAACTTCAACCCACAACCATACTGGAATGCAGGATGCCATATGGGTGAGACTGTCCGTAGAGTCACCGAGACTGTGGTAATGCCTGTGACAATGACAGTGAGTGGTCTAAAAAGGATCCCAGCAGTTTTTAATCTTGTGTATATTTTTGGTATATCATTTCAGTTGCAATGAATTATCAAACAGAGGGCCGTATGCTCGAATTGAACCGCGCCAAGTTCTCAAGCAATGGCAACTGTGGATATATTCTGAAGCCCAAGTGCATGTGTAAAGGTATGTGTGAGTTTCAGCATATGCAGCTTGCACAGTAAATGGAAATGTAATTGTCCTGGAGGTAGTAAACCTTCTCGGTATTCCTCAGGTGCCTTTAACGCTATTTTGGAGGATCCTCTACCGGGACAGAGAAAGACTCAGTTAGTTGTAAAGATCATCAGTGGACAGCAGCTTCCCAAACCCAAAGACTCGATGTTTGGGGACAGAGGAGAGGTGAGGGCGTACATACGACGGACATAATCTTGGCACAATCCAAAAAGCCACTTTCAAATCAAGAGATGTTTTTTGTTCATCACTAATGTGCTGTTATAAAGGTGGAGTTTTTTTTGTTGATACAGATTATCGATCCTTTTGTTGAAGTTGAGATTATCGGTCTACCTGTTGACTGTTCCAAGGAGCAGACCAGAGTGGTGGATGATAACGGTAAGTGTGTAAAGCTCATCTTTGAGTCCTAATACTGGCACACCCAGTCTGTTTTCATATTAGTAATGTCAGTATTATATAGAATATAAAAGTTCCTTTTATAAGAGTAATGTATCATGATATTGACAGTTCTACAATTTTCATGTCCAGGTTTCAACCCCATGTGGGAGGAGACCCTTGTCTTCAATATTCACATGCCACAGATTGCCCTGGTGCGTTTCCAGGTGTGGGATCATGATCCCATTGGACGAGATTTCATTGGACAGAGGACGATAGCTTTCACCAGTATGATGCCAGGTAGATTATTACATTTTATTATTTTAATAATAAAAGAGTTCAGTATACAGATGAAAGTCCACTAATATCTATGAGATTTATGTTTTAAAAAATACATTTGTTTTGAAGGTTATCGGCATGTGTACTTGGAGGGTATGGAGGAGGCATCCATTTTTGTTCATGTTGCTATAAATGATATAACAGGAAAGGTAAGCAACTCCGCACAAAAACGCACAAATCAAATTTCCTTCAATTGAAAATTCGATCTTGAAAACCTTTGGTGTCCTTTATGAAATAGGTCAAGTCCACAAATGCAGTGAAAGCAGCCAAGAAACATTTTCAAAAAGCAGCCCAGAAACATATCAAGGCTCAGCCTTCTCTGGACCTCTCCATTCAGTCCTCAGATGATGGACGCCCACTACATTTCCGCAGGGATGTGGATTCCTTCTCTCAAGACAGTAGGAGTGGGGAAATGTCTCCCCTAGGTCTAGGGCCAGCAGCCAAGGCTGCCCTCCACAAAGGGGCAGTGAGTGAGCCAGTGAGGCGGGCTCACAGGGTTAAAATTCACGAACCGCCAAGGAAAGGGATCTTCAGCCGGATGTCCTCCACTGCCTCCAACTCAGGGGAGGCTGCCCCATGTAATAAAGGGGATAGCTCTGACCTTGAGATCTCCTCACAGGCTTTGTGTCCTGACAGTCCTGTTCCTGAAAGCCAAACTCCATTTCAAGCAGAATCGTCTGAGTCGGAGAATCAACCTGTAGCCGCAAAGTCAAACGGGGCTGACCAGCAGAGCCCGGTTGTGACGTTTGAACCAAAGTGGCCTGAGCAACTTGCGCCCGAGGAACCAACAATGCCACAGCCGGATAATGAAATTGCCCTTGAACCCCAGTTATCATCAGGAGCTCTGAGTCGGACTGATTCGCTCCCTCAGCCCCAGCTCACGGCACAGCCACTGCCCAAGCTTGAAGCCAGTCCGTCTCCACTTGTCCCTCCATCGTCCCCCATGAGGATTAGACGGACATTGCACGCTCCGGCCAACGCATCCACATCCAGCCCAATACGACCAAAGGTCCGCTCGTGGAGCTGCCCACGGAAACGGACTACCTCTCCCCAGACACCAGTGGTGAACCGCAAGCCTGCTGTCCACTGCCAGACAAATCCTACACAAAACTATGGCAGCTACGGCAGCAAGGTGAATCCTATACCCAACGGTGTCTGCCTGTCTGACAGTACTTCCAGCAGTGACGGCAGTGCTGACAGCCTTGAGTTTGTGTCCTCCTGTGTGCCAGCTGGTAGCGAGCAGCGTGACGGCACCCTGCAGAGGGAGATGAATGCTCTTTTTGATCAGAAGATGAGAGAGATCCACTGTAAGTCACCACTATTTTTCAATGGTGAGTAATAGTTGGTTTATTCATTCACAGCGATAAAAATAAAACAAAACAATTGAAGTTGTGCAAGTTGTGACTGTAATAATTGATGAATCATCTTGACTTTTGTTTTGCTGATTCTATTGCTCCACACTAGATGAGTGACTAAAAGGAAACTGGGTCATTGAGACGAAAACGAAGATGAAGACAAAAGGGAAGACGAAGACAAAGAAGAAAGGCAGGGCAGGAGGAGAAGGAAGATCAGGAGGGGATGAAGAAGAACAAAGGGGAAATAAAAATATGTGTATACATTTTCAGTTACATAGATGTTCAAACTGCAAATGTGCATACTTAACATTTTCCTCACTAAAAAACTGGGAAAAAAGGCAAAAGTACACAATTAGACCATCTTTATTATTTTTTAAACTGCTGTCATGTTTACAAACAACTCCACTTTATCCATGAAATTATGTTTTATAAGTGTTATGAGAACAAAAAGATATTTTTGTATGGTAAAAAACAATGGATTTGTAGTTTTCAGAGTGTTGTGGATTCCATTGCCAACTGTACAAAAGTATAGTATATGATATAAAAGTATACTGCAGAGCCATAACTAACTACTTTAGAGAGTATTAAGTACATAAATACTACTTGTGAATCAAACTTTGAGTTCCAGTGTGAACATGTATCAATTCCTAACACTCATCTGTCATTTCTGATTTTTCATTGCAATTCTAGAGTTCATACTTCTAAATGAACAAACTTGATTTTTTAATAAAATGTTCTTGTCAGATGGAGTTTTTTTTTTTTTTTATCAATTTGATATAACTTCAAAAGTGAGACAAATAATGAAAAACTACAATTTAAATTAATGTGTTAATAATATTTCTCAAATTCTAAAACCAAATCATTATTTGGCATGGCAGCATTTTCACCCTTGTTAATACACAATCACAATTTTCTGGAAAGTTCCTGGTTTTCAGTCACAATTATATTCACTCATGCGTTTTCCTTCTCTTTCTCTGCGGCCTCCTGGGGTCTGCTCGCATTGCTGGTCCTCAAGCGCAGACTCAGCTCACCAGACAGAACAGTGCAACATGGTTTCTGTGAAGGAACATATTAAGATGATCAAAGCATATTAGGTGAATATATACGCATGGGTGCGTGCATGTGGGTGTGCATGCACATACTCTCTGCTCCCCAGCACTGCGGCGGCTCCTGGAGGTG
>CABFOQ010021981.1:0-13471 GCA_900660455.1 Gephyroberyx darwinii | reverse complement strand
CAACCTGAATATAGGTTTTGAATATCTGAAACTTGAATTTTTGGATGTGAATTTGTGAACATTGGAAACAACAATGTGAAATTGAGTTTAGTTGAAATTGCAAAACTTGAAATGTCATATTTGAATTTTGAAGAAGTGAATTCGAAACCAAAAAATTCAGGTACATGGTTTTACAAGTAAAGTTTTTCAATGTTATGAATTCAGTGGTGTTTAAAAATTCAAATATAAAGTTGAAGCCACTACAGTCCTGGAGTAATCAGGAGAACCACATCATTCACCCAGTGTATTGTCAAGAAGAATATACCCACGCTACTATATTGCTACGCTCTGGTAGGTTAGCTGTCTGGTTTTTTTTTTATGCATAGAATAGCCACTGCAGTTACAAAACTTATTAGACAGACTGTAACACCGGCGAACGAGCATCACTCGTTCAGAGAGCTGTTAAGTGCTATGTCTGATGAAACATTTGACGGTTTCTGGCAACACAGAGATGTCTCTTATGTTTTCCTCTGCATGGAACCGGAGGCAGCCCCCGTGTGTCGGATCTAAACCTTGAGGTAATTTGACACGGTGGCCAATGGTGGTATTGCAGTGTAAAATAGTGTAAACAACAGATTTGGATGTCGTACAAATCTATTATGTCTTTTTGTATACTCTGCCTGCCCAACGCAGCATCTATTGCACACCAGACCGTCCTGGTAGGGGGATCCCTCCCAAGGTTTCTTTTTGTGGGAGTTTTTCTTTGTCCTCTGTGTGGGTCCAAGGCTCGGGTGGTGTCGTGTGCCACCATTTATTGTTCTCATACTATGAGCATTGTGAAGCCCTTTGAGACTGAAACTGCGGTTAAGGGCTTTAAAATATACATGGATTTTGATTTGATTCATTTAACTTATGCTATGTCTTTATCCTTGTCTTTTGGATGTTTCTTTTACTCCACTGAAGCACTTTGTTTTAATAGGTGCTATATAAATAAAGGTATTATTATATTAGTATGGTCTCCGCTGCTTGACTATACTTTTCTTAATTTTTTCAAGAAAATTACTGGACGATAAAATATTTTTTCTTTAGCAGCATGAACACAAAACTATCTGTATATCATTCATTTTGTATGAGAATGACTTCACTGTATAGTGTCATGTCCAGTGGACTATCATCACAGCATCACTTTGATACTACTTGCAATGATGTATACTATGAATTCACTCCATAAAGATTTATGTCAGCCTAAAAAGGTGGAAAACTATTCCGCAATAAAAAGGTGAGTTTATGAGGGTTTACCCTTCACAACATCTCTGGTAATGCCCTCATACAGTATGATAACAAATAAAACAAATAACAGTAATGTGTTTTAGGTCAACTCACAACCAAGCTACCAAGCTATTTACCAAAAGATCCAGTGTGTAAGACAGGCCGAATCGGTTCCTATACTCTTACTGTACTGAGCTCTTGTGCCTGTCAGATGTTGAATCTGGTGCTGTGACTTTCAATTTGCTCGCCTCGTTGCTGCAGCATGGAAGAGACAAGCCTTGTCATGACTAGTCCGGAGAGAGGCCTGGGACTCGGTTAAAGGGTCTTGTCCCCCCGGGAAGCTCCTCTGGCAGGGTCGCTTCTTGGGGTTTCTTGCTATGTCGAAGTGCATTAAGGATCCAGAGTGCATAAGTGAATAAGGGGTTTGACACGCTAACCCCTAATAGCCAAGGGCTTGGACACTTAATTAAGTCCTCACAGTTCCAATCACTTTTCATTAATATAGAGAATTACTGAGGCCCCACTATGTGACCACATTAGAGAACATGAGCTTTGTCAGAAGTAGTCCTCGCTCATATCACACCCATATAATTCACAGAGAGCAGTTTTGATTACAGACACTGTACCAGATATATGACACATTGTGTGAATTAAATTCCACATTGTAGTTAGACTGTAGTCATGGCAACTATTTGTCAAACAAAATCAATTAATTCCTATGCAATCTTTATACAATTATATCACAATACACGTTCACGTGTTTTAACAAGTAAATTAGATGAGCTGTGACTTACTCTATAGACGTATCACAGTAGCACTCCATTTTTTTGTGCAAGAAAATTGAAAATCTCAGCACTGGCATGAATTTACTCCCCATTCCACTCTATTCTCTCTCTTAAACCACTTTTTCAGTGAATCCTAAGCCTAGGTCTGGAATGGTAAATGCTCCTGAACCAATAAAAAATTTAACGACAACGTTATTACCCTGAGGAATTTTGGTGTTCATAGGACCAGAGCTGGGACCAGAATTCTTTTTCAGATTTTATTGAAATGCTATGAAGCAGAACAGAAAGAAAGAACAATGCATGTGAATTGAGCCTATTGCCTGGAGGCAAACTATTGCAGCCAAGTGTTGGGCATATGTTAACTTATTGAGTCGTTGGACTTACTCAAAAGTTGATTAAACCTTGTAATTTCTGTCCAGGGAATGATTTACACTACTGTAATACAGAAAATATACCTTGAGGTACAACCTCGTTAGCCTTTTTCCGTTTTGTGTCAGCATGTATAGGGGGAATGTGATTCGTAATGACAAACCTGTGATTTTGGTTGTCACACCACACTGTTAGTAACTGCTGGGAACTGAAAATGGAACAAATGACCAAATTCCCCTCTGTTCGCTTTGTTTTCCAGGTTAAGTCAGTGAATTTACCTACTTGCAGTCCACCTAATTAAAATCATTGGTTTTATGATGTGAAGTGTTCATGTGATGCTTTGTCAACATGGTACAAGAGATTGTTTTGCTGTATTACAAAGAAATGCATGAATTTTCTTGGTCTATCAAAACACCACTCACACACCCTCATCACTTTATCAGAAAAGCTCTGAAGTGCACCACCTTTCAAGTCATCTAAACAGCCTTGTATAGCACCAGTGCCTTAGGGACACACTCCTGGGTGTGTGTGTGTGTGTGTGTGTGTGTGTGCGTGTGCATTGAAAGTCACAGGTTTAAAGCAATTGTGCCACAGTGAACGACAGGCCTTTTGTTACACTCCGACAAAACCAATTTCCTGAATCTATGGCAGCCAAACGACTTATCGCTTTACTTATTCAGGCTCCTTAGCATAGTAGTAACACATAGGCGTGCTTGAAGAAAGCAACATTTCTTATCTGAGTAAATCAATAACCACCATCTGCCTGCACCCCACCAGCTCTCAAAATTCACAATTCATGCAACCTCTACTCTTTTGAAAAGTGAAGGTGATCAAAATGCTGGGGCAAACCAGTTTCATAATGCCTGGATTGTTGTTAGGTGACTTAAATTGAAAGGTTCCATTAAATAGAGGGCGCCTCATCAGGTCTGAATAATAATGACACTGGTGCCCCTCTCATAATAAGTCTCGGCTTTATGTGGCAGACAGCTTGAGGAGCCTGGGCTGAAATTGAATTTGGTTCATTTCATTTGGCTGTCTAATTCTTTTGTGCACTTCTCCTCTGCTTGGCATTGATTGTGACTCAAGAACCTCAGTGCATCTAGGCAGACATCTGCACGCACACATACAGACACACACCACATACATTGGTGCATCCATGCACACCTACAGACACACCCAGTTTCTCTCTCACATGTGCACTTGCTCAAAACTCAACCAAAGAGCAGTTGAGTTAGAACTACCTGTTACATCTTTAGCTAAGTTGACAGTGAGCGGCATTTTGATTCTGCCTAGGTGATGGGAAATCAATAGCAGACTCCAGGATAGAGTAACAAATGGGAATTTGCTCTGCATGATTCAGTGCCAAAACTATCTCATCTTCACTCCCTCAAACCAAACTTGTAGACAAATGCTAACTGCTGCAATAAACAGTGTTTACAAAGCATTACATACATATTTTTTAACTTGTTTTCACGGCACATGTAGGAGGGATGGAAGTAAAAAAAACTGTGGTGATAGGAATGCATTCGAATTGTGACACATTTTTATCATCACAGGTGACAAATTGATAAATTCAAAGATGATTTAATTAGATGGAGCCACAAGTCATCATTTTCATCACTTTCTATCATTCATCCTTTATCATTTACACTGCTGAATTGCCACTAATTTGAAGTGAGTGGTCTCTAAGGTGAGCAGGTGGCCATATGCCAGTCAAAAACATACCCAGTGATGTCCATTGACGTTTTCTGAGCTTGAGTTGGTGCATGTCAGAATTTATAAAATGCCTTTGAGATTTTCAGTAAATCACAGTGTGGTCAGGACATACTCGTCTCATACTTGCCATTTGTTCAATTTTGGACCCAAAGAGTGTGTATTTTAGCTAATTAGTGAGTGTTTGGCTCAGTTCAAGCTCTGACCATCAGTCATGGCATTTTGTCCAAGCTCTGGGACTCTCTCTTATTGCCAGTAATCCTTCCTCTTTTTCCAGTCTTCGAAACAGCCAGCTGCTCCAGCATTTGCCCCCAGATTAGCACTAATGTCAATAATGATCGCAGAAAAGCAACCAAGACGGTCCAGCCAAGTCTTTAATAACACTTTGTTTAACATGTCTGAGGATGGGGAAAACCCACAGTTGGAGAGAGCAACAAATGACTTGAGTGTTCTAATTGAGTGGATTTACAATGAGTTGTAATCAAGATTCAGAGCAATATTAGAATTACAATGTTAAACAGATGTGTTGTGCCCCATGAATGATGCAGTCCCCCCATTGGCCAATCAGTAACAAAAATAGTCACCTTTGACCTGCAATTGTAAGTGCCCCTATTGGGCCAATCCCTGCAATTTTAAAAATGCTGGTACGCAGTGGTTTCCATAAAATCTGACGGGTGCTGTCGGATTTTCAGTAGTTTTTTTGCTGTCAGAACAACAGTAGTTTCTGAGGGAGGAGAGAGCAATACTCATTCACTTTCCTTATGCATATTTTCCCAACTAGTCCAGGGATTGGAACCGGCAACCTTGTGGAATGGAAAACCATTTCTTCTGATGAATATGTCCTCCTCATATATAATGGTTACCAAAACATTGAATCTTGAGAAAAATTGACTATTACTAAACCAACTATATTATCAAGACATGCAGATGCCTGGAATTATTCCAGTCAAAAAGTGAGAAAGAAGAGGCCTGTTGGAGAAGCCATACTGGTATTTGTCCTAAAAGTTCTGACCCTGCCTTAAACCAAAATGTAGTGAAACTTCTTATCACTTATTGATGTGGCAGAGAGTGAAAGGGAAAGGAAGCAAATTCCCACATTAATTGGGTCATACCTGAAGTGCGGTGAAGGAGTTTGTAGTGAAATCCCATACTCCTGAGAGTGTGTGCTACGTTCAGATAAGCCTTTGCTGCATGGATTCTCCATCTTATCTTGAGCCGGCAATAGGACTGTGAGATTGAATAATCTGGGAAAGGTTTGGGAGCAATAGTTCAGGCATCTATAGGCTCTTAAAAGCAATTTGACAATGCCTCCACGCTCCTATAAGTGTGGCAAGTCCCTTACTATCTGTGGAGGAAGCCAAAACAAGGGGCGGTTCCTACTTGATACCCATACTGATATTGCAAGAATCTAAAACAACTAATAATTGTAAAGCCTTTCACCTGCAACAGAATGTGAGATCCTGTTGTCCCCTTAAACTGTGTGCCAGTATATACTGTATTTATGTTTACATGAGGTGTAAATGTAGTGTACATTCATTATACTTACATACTTATAATAAAGAGTTTCTGATGTACATACATCTTTAAAAAATGTTGCCTCTGATTCCATTCATGACCCTCTCAAATTAAACTGAGATGATCAATGATCCAATGAATTGCGCTAAGCAGACATGAAAGATATAAACAATAATGGCTTTTGTTGTTTCATGTACAGTATTATTATTACTACTATTAAATGGTGGTTTTCTTTCTCTTTTTTCACTTTGTTTCCCTGTAAAAACAAATGCATTGCTACTCTAGTCATTTTATGTCCATTTGCTTTATTCTGAACCACCAAGTTATTGTATCGTTTCATGGTTAATTTATGTGTCCATATGAGCCATTTAGTAAATCTAAAGTTTATGGGAGAAAATAATTGTGAAGGATTGCAAAGAAGGGTATTTGTAGGTTCATGATCACTGTGGTCTTATGGAGTGCTGTAGGATTCAACCTGTCTACACAGAATAAGAGAGAGAAGTGAGAGGGAAAAAAGATGCTGTACTTTTTTTGAAATGTAAAGATTATAGATCACAGAGTAAGAGGCTATGAAGTGAGCAAAAGAGCGGAAATTGAACTTCACTGCCATAGCACCAGTCAATCAGATAAATAACGGTGTAATCGAGTTTTGCCTCTCACATGCATAATTCATCTCACATTTAGCTTTTATACCACCTTTTTTCCAGGGTGACTTTGCTGCTTAGGACAAATTGTTGTGGATTTAGGAACATGATGGGAATTTATTTTCCTTCTGTCCTCCATGCCACAGGTTTTAAACTAGAGGGTTATTACAGCGGTCTCATGAAAGTGAGAGGGTTGGATTTCAGTGCACAGATCACTCTTTCATCCTCCCTTTGATCCTAGATTGCCATCAATACTTCACATGGCAAAATGGATTATTGCTCACAAGGATCAAGGTCATAAATGTATTACACTAAGAGGCAACTTTTAAAAACTACCTAAGGAACATATGGTGCTCTTTAAATTCGTAACACTACTGGTGACATTTTTGAAGATGTTACAAGTCTGATGGATGACACATCACAACTGAACAGATACCATTGATATACTGAACCAGTGGGAGGTGCAGGATAGTCACCTAGGTGTAAAATAATAGAGTGTTTTCTTCTGGCTCCCCAGTCCATGGCAGGCATAGAGGCAGCTCACTCACAACTCCACGGACCACCTGCTGCCAAATCTGATTTAGTGCAGGGAAATATTTTCTCCCTGAGACCCTGCCTTCGGTTTGGAAGGCCAGGCCACATGTTGTGAAATGAAGTAGGCCGCCAAACTAAACGGGTTGTCATTTGCCCTCACTGCGTAGCTATTGATTTACTGCTCCTTGCTGCTGGTTTCCTGGAGGGGACTGCAAGCTCTAAAAAATGCCTGCATGCTCCATCAAAGGAAAGGTTCCCAGGCCAGACCTCCCATGAGGTTCCACTGCAAGCGTCAGGCACCATCAGTGGTTGAATAAATGATCAACCAATACATAAGTAATAACAGTAATTGAACAGTGTGCCATGGAATGTTGAGGCACCATCTTAACAGAGTGGATATACAATTTATAAGTCTGGCTCTATTGCTCATTGTAATAATTGTCAGTTGAAATTAATGATTTGGTCATTTTATTTATGATTAGCAGTTATTCCTATTGTAATCACTTAATGTACTATTCTTACTGGAGCAATTTCAAAAAGAACCTGACACACTGTGATGGATGCATTACTTTTGGCTGCTGGATACTTATATCAGCTTTAAAGTAAACTATTCATCACTGCAACACTACCCTTGCAGTATTCAAGAAGCTAGAATGAACATGCAACATGAAATGGCTGTTCCATCTCCAGTACCTGTATTTACTTAAATCTGTGTCTGCATTACATTTATCTGCACTCACTCTCCATCTCTTTGCATTGGTGCATTGTGCAGCCTGCCTAGGATTCTGATTTTTTTTAAAAAGTGCATCAGAAGAAGAAGAAGAATATTATTATTAACATTACGGGTGCACACATGCACTAACACACCCAACACACGCAAGCAAGGGGTAGTGGCCGCCGAACACAAGCACATGCAGGTAGGGTGTCCGAATGAATTTGACTTTTGCATTTTCCCATCCTTGCCGTCCTTCCTCCAGGGGCAGCCAGGAGCAGTGGGCAGCCCTTTTTTTCTTCGGCGCCGGGGACCAATTCCAGATGTACATCTTGTCGTGGTCAGGGACAGGACAGGGGAGCGTTTTTCTGCATGTTTTTAGATGGGGTTCTTTTTTATAGGAGGAGACCCATGTGAGCATGGGGAGAACATGCAAACTGCACACAGAAAGGCCCGGGAGAGAACCCACCTGGGCACCCCAGAGTCAGTAGCTTTTATAAAATGGTTACTACATTATTTCCATATATTACCATACATTTTCATCATACAAAATATTATATTTTACTTAAAAAATTACGATGTAATTTTCTGACAAAATAGCAAGCGGCTGAAGCAATGACCAAAGTTAATCTCCATCCTGCATAAAGTGTTGCCGTTTTTTCCTGTTAGGCCGATATTTACAGTGGTGTAATATGGACCGCTTGCCATGGTAAGGTGATATAGTATATACAATATATAGCACACTTACCATAAAATATAATATATAATATTTGTTTTCTAAAACTTGCACACTATACAAAAGAGCTTTCAGACATTCTCATGGAAATCTTTTTAAGACTGGGCTATTTTCTAGCCTTTGACTTGGATTGCACAAGTAGAAAAAATCGCTCCATGGCCAATGTGCATGGCACTAAAGCCGTGAAGCACAAAAAAACAGGGATGCAGATTACAAGTAACTAGCCGCCTAATGACATCTAACGGTGGTGACACGCAGTCACAGGTAATTATGGGCTATTTTCTGTTTGATTCTGTATTTTTTCTATTTTTCCGCAATTCATTCAGGTTTCCGCGATTGTGGAATCCTGGGGGGCCTGATTATTGCTGATTGCATTCAGACTATGTAGACTTTTGTGAGCCAATGTGAGCCGGATCACTTTCATATCTGGTTTTAAAGATCTGATAGCTGTGTCAACAAAATCAGATTTGGAGGCTGGTATATTCCGTAATAAGATTACTTGAATAGGGATACTGTACATAAAAGCATCCAAAGGAATTGTTTTTGCCTCCAACCTGTTCCCCTTTTGCCTCTCTAGTGTGAACAGGCATTTATTCAAATGAGAATGGAAGGGTTGGATGGGGGAGTGGGGGACTTCATTAAACATGCAGCGTGGGGAATTGTATGTTTCACACAAAAATGCAATGTCATCTCAAAACATTAGTCTCTCTTCAAAAAACACTTTCCTCAAATCTCAAAGACTCCCACTAATTCTAAGCTTTATTGCAAGCAAAATGAGATGCTGATGTACTTTAATTATTTCAAAACAAGATTCTAAAGTGACATTAATTCAATCTGTGTGTGTGATTAGTGCTGGTGGCTGAGGTGCAGATTGGCTGCACATCGCATATGATCAGCCCATTATATGCTGCCAGGGCTGGTTACGGAAATAGACTTATAACAGTGCTACCTGATGTTGCTGCCCACTGAGGGGGGGAGAAATCACATTCATTTACCAGCCTCCAATTAGTGCTGAGCCCGCATCATCATCAATTCACATACTAATTGTCCCATGTGGCCCACATAGTGTACCACCATCTGTGCAGCTCTACCTCTTGTGCAAGTTTTGTTTTTTTAAAATTGAAGGATCTGCAAAAAGTGCTTGTGGTTGTAAGGTACTTGCAGGTGTAAACATTTGTGCATATATGTGTTAAGAGAAATAAAATAGTTCACACTCCATACATCATAAAAGCAACATAAATTCTTATGAGTTTTACTGATGCAGTTCAAGTTAAAAATCCACCCTACAACACTGGGTGTTTCCCTGCCTTCTGTCCAATGTATGCTGGGATAGGCTCCAGCCCCCTGTGACCTTGAAAATAAATAAGTAAAACATCAAAAGGCTAACTTAGCTATCTTAATTAGCTAGGCAGTTAGCTAACTTTAATAGGGTAAGGTTAAGATTAAGAAAGTAAAATCCCTAGATAATTAGGAAATCTACTTGTTAATGTAACAAGCACGTATGTTTGTTTACACTTTTATCAGGGGTGAAAATGGGCTTCCGTATGTGGATTCTTTTTTGTTTTCTCTACTGTTAGTTTTAGTAAATGCAACACTACCCCCTACTGTACGTGTTAACGCTATGTGCAGACGTCTGCGAGCATGTACGCAGACTCGCAGACGCAGAAGCATAAATCATGCTTAAGGCTGTGAAGCTGACAGGACTGCTGTCTCACGAAGCAAGTTCAACATAGTGTCTCTTGGCAATAGCTGGCTTCACAAAACCTAACAATGGCAATCCCGTATAACTGGTCTCACAAAGGTGGTTATCAACTCGCTCTGTCAACCCAGGATTTTCTAATCCAGTTATGAGTATGTTCACATAAAAAGGGCGGGGTTTGTAACAAATAGCCAATCGCACGCAACATAGACAGATTCAGAGCAGTACAATGAATAAGATAAGATGAACTATTGATCATTGTAGCAGCAAAAGTAATAGGGCTCAGTGGGGAAAATGAAACAGAATATACACACCTATATATAATATAAACATGGGCAAAAAATGAAATAATGAAAACACAAACCTTAAAATATACTATGAGCAATTGTGGAATTATATAAACATAATGCTGCCAACAGTTTTAACACATTAAGTATGTAAATAGGAAGTATAGGAAATAAATGGATTACTGACATTTATGTATTTGCTTCAAGAAGAACATACTATCATAATGGATACATATGAGCAATACAAGAAATATTACAGCAAAAAATAAGACAGTTCCTGCTGCCAAGGCTAGAGAGGATTGCTGAAGGAAAATTGTGTAAATGTGTAAGTAAATAGGCTTATCACTGCCCTGTCATTTAGGCTCAGTGTGTACTTCTTATTGATACAGTATTGTATTGTCTTGTATTCAGGCTTTGATTTTCTATTAACAAAGTCAACCTCATGTTCCCCAGTGCTGTGGTGATGGAATATGGGTAAAATCTATTGCACTAATCACTCTGGGGAATCCTAATAAATTTCAGTGCAATTAATATGCAACAGTACATTTTATTCCTTATTGATGACTATAGCCAACTAATGTAAGTTACCTGCTTTTTGATGGAAACCATATTTCATAGCCAGAGTGGGCAAATCGCCTGGAAATGCTACAAACATTTATTATATCTCTAATATAATAAATCTTTATCGGAAACAAAAGGGTTCGGTCTCTCAACATAGTTGCCTTGAGACGTGCTGTTACTCTTACTATGTGTTAATTCAATAGTATCACTATGTGCATTTTTTTTTTCATTTGATTGCAATATTTTGGTTCGTATGTGGTTTTGTTGAAGGAATCTTTGCAGTAAAGGTAATTAAAAACAGTCCACAGGATCTTCTAGGAGTGCTGATACCTTTTTTGATTGGTGAGGAGGTGGGCATTTTATCCGTTATGATCCTATAGCCTGAACATAGCCTGCTCCGGAGCAGGTTAGGTGTGCAGCCTCAGTTACCATGGTGATCTACCCCACTATAAAGTGAGCCACCTTTGTGAGACCGAAAAGCCAGGGTTAAGCCCAAAGTTAGCTTGCTAACCCACTAATCTCGCTTCGTGAGACAGGCCACTGATGTGTTGTGTCTCCAAATCAACACGTGCTGATCTTGTATGACTGGGAAAAACTGTTTCAAGGCCATAAATACTGTCCACAGCTCCAGGTAATTTATGTGGGACAGCCTGCTGTCCACACACCGTTAACTGCTTGACCCTGGCAAATTGCTCCCCATCCTGTGAGGGAGGTGTCTGTTGTTATGACCTTCTAGGATAGGATCATCCCTATCATAACCCCCTGTACCAATAGGCCATATTTATTTCTCCAGGCCTGGAGAGCCCTGATTCATTGGGGAGAGACTTTGATTTCTGTGATGTACTCTTTGTGTCGCATCCACCTTTAGTAAGTAAAGCCAACGTTTGAAATCTTTCATCAACAGAATCCCAATGGGACCACTGCTATCATAGTGGCCATAATTCCCAACAGTCTCAAAAAAATCTTGTATTTCACTCTGTGGCCAAGGTGAAACTGGGCCACACACGTGTAAACGCTTCTGCTCTGAGCTGTGATACAGAGGATCTAAATGAGACAGAATTTTGTTTTAGGCCTAGCAATATTATTATTATTATTATTATTATTATTAGTAATAGTAGTAGTCCCGCCTCCTGCCTCTCTTCGTGGCAACTGTTAACCTACACTGTTGTAGCTTTTGTATTAGCAAAGGCGGTGGATAACAATGGGTGGAATCACACTTTAAGCTCTGCAAATACTTACTAAATATTTCTTCAACAATTTTAGCTCATTTAGTTTGGTTCCAATGCATTTACTTTTTGGGATCCATTTTTTTTTTAAGGGAATTGACAAAAACAAATAAGGGGGCCATATTACAGCTACAATATGTAACTAGTGTTTGCTTCCCCCCACTCCCACACCCACCACCCCTCAGTTGTGCAAGTTCATGCCCCAACACTTGTCACTCATCGTGACGAGCTGTCTACCATGAAACGGCATCTAGCCTGAGGCCGAGGTAACCAGCATCTGTAAAGCTCCTTCTGCTGCAACCTCAGCAGTGTCAGATTTTAACCAAAAAATTATATCTGTAAATTATATCTTGCCATAGCTGCAGCTTTAGGTCGATGTCAACTCAGTTGCTACATTCTGTGTTTCAGGGAACTGTCTTTTAACAGTGTATGGCTTGGTCCATGTGTTTGTTTCAAGATGTCTGCGGTCAAGTGTGTTTCTGATAACACATTTCGTCCTGGGAATCGGAGTCTGATCACGCACCCCATCCAATCCCTCGGCTGGCTGCAAAGTAAAATGATTCAATACATCCAATAAGCTTTTCTCTTTCTTTTCATTTCTTTCATTTGAAGCCAGTTGTGTACTGCCATACCGGGTCAGTCAACCCCATTTCAAGTGGCTCTGCTTCAATCTATACCTTGAATTTCCACCGCAGTTCCTCCTTTCAAAAAGTCATAGACCTAAGCAACAGGGATTTATAAAAACACAAAAGAGAATAAATCCTTTACAACAATAAAACACACTTCATTCTGTCAAAGAGGATTATTTACAATAATGACATGACATTGTTAAATCCAGATTGGTGTTTGAAGATATTGCTCACCATGTGTCTGGACTTTGGAGGAACCCACCAAAGTACTTAGAAGCCATTATTCAATTATCAGTTGATTCATCAGGTTGTATGAGTCCAATGCATTATTAAATGCACTACAAAGGATGTAGGAAATATCTCACAGTCCTTGCGCATGAGTATGAACTATGAACATTATTGAAAAGAGACAGACAATAAAACTGCACAATAAAAATGTCATCCTCCACTCTGGCTCCATTGACAAGCATTAGCCCAATAAGTACAAATGTCTGAAGGATAATGCTTGCATTAGAGCGTGATTCATTCAATGTTCCCATTCAAAGCCCTCTGTGAAAAAAAGTGAATATTGCACTGTACATTACATTCTGCTTTGATAGAATCCTTTCTACAGGGAGCAAATGCACAGCATAGATCACCAAACAAAAAGCTTATATGAAAGGCCTTGATTAGCCTCTTGATTATCCTCTATTCAAATGATATAGATTAGTATTATGAATGACACTATTAACCTTGGGATTGAGGAACATTTCCAAGATGTTAGTCTTAGTGAATATGTTTCTGTGTGTAATGTAACAATGGAAATATAAGTAC
>CABFOQ010021980.1:16152-29945 GCA_900660455.1 Gephyroberyx darwinii | reverse complement strand
GCGGTCAGTAACAAGAGAATGTGGTATATCTGTAGGTCTATGCATGTGTGTGAGTGTGTGTGTGTGTCTGTATGTTGCTCTGTATGTATGGGGGTTGCCCACCTGTAGTTGGCCCCTCTAAACTGTGATTGAGGTGATTGAGATGACAAATAGATTCCATTCACTGGTCTGCTACAGTAACCCAAGTTAGATATTTTACCTCCTAATTTCCCATTTGTGGTCCCCAGGCCCTGAAATTGAATTTGGTTTTGGGTGCACTCCTGGAGTGACTCCATGCCGGTAGTAAGATTATTTCTTGACTCTTGGGTGGCAATCACATTGGGCAGATTCCTGTGCAGTTTTAGAAAGAATTGGGAGGGAAAAGTATGGGGAATTGCTTTGACAATTTCCAGGTTTTATAAGAATGGACAACCTCAAAATCATGGGTTTGGAAAAACGTCTGGAAATCCACCACACTGGTAATTGCTTTCTCCTGACAGTCTGTGTATACCACTAAGTATTAGTAATATTATTTTCCCATAGCCAAAGATGTAAAATAATGAGGAACAAATCGGTAATGTCAAAAATGTGGGGTCTGGAAAAACGTGGAATTTCAAAATAGAAAGTGCAGCAACAAGCCAAAGCAGAACTGGTAGCAGCAATTTTCCATTTTTTTGTAGTATCAGAGAGGCTCACAAGCAATGTGAGTTTCTAAGCCCATGGTTCAGCCTCAACACGCAAGGCCTTGTGGTTTTTCCTGTGCTATTCATAAAGCAACAAGTACCTGCTAATTTCTGCCTTGGAAAAAGAGGCATCTAAATTTTGTTTCCCACCTCCAGCGTGATTGGCAGCCTTTTTGATTTTGCCATTTCAGTATTATTTACAGTGGATATCTGAAGTCTACATGCCCTTTTAAATGCCATTTTGTTTTGTTGTCTTGAGGTCTGATTAAAACCCATTAAATCAGACTTTCATTTAGATAGAGCAAAATCAAGGTAAAAACAAAACGAAAACACTTGGTTTCAATTTAATGGGCTTTCAAGTCAATACAATTTGAAAGTGTGTGAAAATAGGTCTTGACTTCCACTGTACATCTCTTCTCTCTGGCATCGCCTTCATCTCTTTCTTCACTTCCTTCTCTTTCATGCAAAACATTTGTTGGGAACACTCACAACCAAACTTTGTTAAAGGAAGGACTTAAAAGGGTGGACAGATTGATCAAATAATCAACACATGGAGGGACAGTGTGTTAGACAGATAGTTGAAAGGATGATTGAGCGGATGCGTTGTTTTCCACAGCGTTCCTTGGCTGTTGGCTGATGGACGGATAGCTAGCCAGATGAAAGGATGGCCAGGGAGGCGTCAAATCCCAGCTGTTTTCCATGAGGGAAGTTTTCTCATTTCCCTGCTTGTACCGGGATATTACGACCAGTCACGCCTCAACGATTGGCTCTTTGTCCTCCTCCGGGGAAGATTGTCATTTTTATCTACCAATCGATAGCCCCGCTTCCTGCCCTGAGCCCACCCTCCCAAGAGACCCATGTAAAGGGGATGAAAACAGGAAGACAATTCCACCCCTCAGCGCCTCCGTCTCACACACCTCTCACCGCTACATCATAGCCTATTAGCTGGCTGGGAAGGAGGGAGGGACGATAGCTGAAATGCATCTCCACACAGCTAGCTATTAGAAAATTCTCACTTATGAAGGTGAATAAGCTTCCATAACCTGATGAGATTTCAAAATGATATTACATTTGGCAATGTGACTATTGCACTACTGGTAAAATGTTTTTTTTTTGGTTTTTTTTGGATAAACATTTAATTTTCCTGGTTTGCAGCTTAACCACCATTATTTCTGTCCTAATCACATCCCTGAATTATACTGCAAATGCCCCCTTAACAAAAATAGCATGGTGCACAGTGCACATATTGAGTTTTCCTGTTAGGTATTAAGTCCGCTATTGATTTGAGAGATACCTAATGCCAGGGCTGGATATATCCCTCCATTTCATATACAGGTAGAAGGCCTATTCATTTCTTTAACCAAAGCTCTACCACATCTGATCTGCTCTGATCCTCCGCTGTGTTTCAATATCCTCCAGTATCCTGTTGAGTAGGATCCCAATAGCATCAGACTAAATGGATGGATGCATTTATTTGGCTATCCAGAGGTGGATACCGGATAATGGCTGCCTATTTGGGCATTGCGTTGTGAGTGAAAGAGTAAGTGTGTGTGAGTTTGAGAGAGATATGATGTGATATGACCAAGCCAGCTATGTCCGATGCCTGCTGGTGTGTTTCTCTGAATGCTTCAAAATAAGGGTCCCCAGCAGATCTAGACGGCAAGAGAAAATGTTATTGACTTCTTCTGTTTCATTTTAAAAAGGAATGTCAAGCAGAGTGAAAGCTTTCTGTTGTCTGCAGGTCACTCTGTTCGCCTGTTGGGACAGAAGAAAGACGGAGGCCGGAGGCTGGGAGGAGCCAGGCTGGACCTGCCCAAGATCAGAAAAAACCCTCTCATTGAAATCATCTCCATCAACACCGGGTAGGTCATGTCACACACACACACACACACACACACACACACACACACACACACACACACACATAAACATCATAAAATATTCAGCTCTACCTATGAATGCAATTTCTTCACCGCTTCCCTGCTGTCACTGTAGATGACAGTGGTGATGACTGCTGTGTGTGTGTGTGTGTGTGTGTGTGTGTGTGTGTCCTCTCTCCCTATTTGTACAACCACCTAAGCAGAACCCCTCAGTGCCCTCTGATTGTATCAATTTCACATGTGTGGGTGTAGTTGTGTGTTTGTGTGTATGTATTTATTTTTATATATATATATATATGAATGTACTAGAGAGCCAACAGGTGTCCAGCCTTTGTCTCACTTCTATTTGACGTCAGAGAGGGAGGCTGAGAGATGGGGAGAGGGAGGGAGAAAGTGACATCCTAGATATCCTAACTTGTTTTCTCTACTTCTTCTAGTTGGTAGAACACAGTAGTGCTAAAGCTTAAGGGGCATATTTAAACACAGACAGACATGACCCCATGTATGTGCAGGCAGACACACACAGCTCCATTTTATGGGCTAATTTTATGTTGTTTACAGATTTGTGTGCCAGCCTATGTGCTGTATTCTCAGTGGGCTAGTTAAAAGAGTTACGACAGACTAATTCCACTGCGCTGGGCCTCCATTGATGCTGATCCATCAATCATCTTCCTGCATCTGTCCAAGGTCCATACATTAATAGCAATGTGAGGAAGTAAACAGCATGGCACTAGTGTCCTGCAAGACTAGCAAGCCTGCTTAGTTTGAAAACTAAATTCTGCTCTCAGTACTGGTCCTTTGGTCTTTCCACATCTGCATTACTGTCAAAGAAACAAGCTTGTTCTGTTGCTAATGACCAGACCAAATCTATAGACATTACGTCATCTCACCATACAGCATGCCTTTGTTTTGCCCTACCTGTCTAATGACCGCAATATTCTTGTCCTTGTCACATGGTGACCCACCAGTAAGAGGCATGTGGCCCAGATCCATTGTTTATTATAGCTATAACACCAGAGTAGGCATTCTTTATGGTTATTTTGGGTACGATGGTGATGTAATAGGTAATAGTGTGCTGTCAGCATCACCTAAGTCCCCATAATCACAGTGAAGACCATCCTCAAATATGTCATGGCTGTTATAGAATGGTTACCAATGCATTTGTGCTGAGTGAAATGTTTTTCCAAAGAGCTATACATACAATACAATAAAATACAGGAAAATATCAATTTATTCATTTACGAGTTCCTTGTTTACCACAACAGTTGGCATAGCAGCCAATAAAGCCTGACTATCTGTGTTTTATGATGATTATCGGCACAACCAGAACACGACTTTGGAAATCAGATTGCTTTGCTGAAACGACCGTTTGTATAAGAAGCCATGATCATTCCTCTCCTCACTAACAGCGTTTCCATCCAAATATTGTTGAGAATTTTGATGTATTGCATTAAATAAGCTAAATAGAAATTACAAAAGTTTCCTCGCTGTCGCAAAAAGTTTTCACGCTTGATTGAAACAGATTTTAGTTTTTTGTTGATAACAAAATGATTTGATAAATAATGGATTTTTAATTTAAATAACCTGACATGATTGGTCCGACCAATGGTTCAGTTTCACTGTACAACACTACACTGTACAAAATGTATTGCATTAGTATGGAATTAGTTGGGATTAGGATGAAAGATGGCCAAGATTATCTGACACGAAAAGGAATAACAACTTGCCTAATAATACTAATCAGTTCTTGAAAGACTGTCAATTTTTTTTACACTCAGGAAGCTTGTGTGTTTGCTCCTATTCAGCTTTTTTGTGACATTTTAATAGTGTTAAACAGTAAAATTTGCTTGACAGTTGGATAGAAACGCTGCCGCTGTCAGTTTTGTAGGACCTCTATTGGAATGAGAAAACGGATCAGGTCCCAGACAGGATCAGATAAGCCCATTAGAGGCAAAAAAAAAAAACCTCCCACATTTGATTTTTGTCTATCTGACAAGTTTAATAACATTATTTCACAATATCCCCATCTACAAAATGAGAGGAATTCTGTGATTGAGAAATGACAAGATTATCTCCGTCCATATCAAGGATCACTGTTGGATTTGTTGATGATTATTATAGTTTTGGCTCAAATCAGTCATATTGGCATGCAGCATCATAATTAAATGCACAATTGTTTATTTTTGGATTTGTCAGATCTAGGTCAAATATCTGAGCCCACTGACACACACACACACACACACACACACACGTACGTGTGCACAGGCAGTTACTCCTTGACTCACAAATCTTGGCTAGGTATTTGGTATTTGGTACTCTTAGTATGGTTGAGATTACTAGAAAACACTAGGTTGAGACGCAATTCCATGTTGACCAGACGCTCAAAAACCAAATAGTTGGAGCAGTTGGAATTTGAAGTCTAAAATCTGTACCTGTACAGTATGTGTATGAAATTAAATCCTTTGAGGATTGAGGATAGATCGATGTAGACTGATAGCAGGAGTTCCAGAAAAGGGAAGAATCACCCTGTTTGTACAACACGCAGTTTACTGCATTTGTGATGTAACACAACAGATGGGTTTTGAGTATTTGTTAAGGAGCTACAGAGGCCTAGACTGTTTCTCCACTGTTTGTACTATGTTCTATATATATATATATAGAAAGACCACTTCCATATGTCACTGTAATTTCCTATGGTTCCTCTGAGCTTTAATGTCACAAGGTCCAATATTGGATACCATTTTGCAAACTCAAGCAAGCCTTTCCAATAAGCTCATCAAATTTGTCAGTATAACCACAAACAAACTAACAATGTCAGAGTACATAAAAATATGTAGCTATTGTTATTTTAAGTAACATACGTCTATGGTTGATGTGATGGATGAACACTGATGAGACATCTGAGTCAAACCCCTGAGTCTGCTGTCTGACAAACAGCCTAGGGTTTACGTCGTTGTTGTTTTGGCCTTTTCCTGGCATCACTTCCCCTTTCTTCCACAGCTGCTTGTTCAACTAGATGGGGAACTAGGCTATAGGTAATAATGGACACATTTCTGTTAGCTGGACAGATGCACCCCCTCCCGACATAAAATATATGAACTATTTGAGATCAGAGTGAAACATTGTCAATTCAATTATGAAGTCCCAGTCATGCAGACAATACATTTTGCTTAACTTATAGTCGTTTCCAGCCTTAATCCAACGCAACTATTGAGTTCCCAAACAGAGCTGATTGTCTCTTTGTGCAGATGTTTCTAGTCTTTAGAGCTCAATAGTCTTTATTCCTGGCTAAAGCTCCTTAGACTATGTCTCAACTAATCCTACTCGAAGAGCAGCATAGCTGTGTGTGTGTGTGCGTGCGTGCGTGCGTGCGTGCGTGCGTGCATGCATTCCAGCAAGTACAACAAATAATTCTGTTGTTCTTGCTGTGGTTCAACTATACTGCGAGCATGGACAGAAACACACACACTGACCTTTTTGATCAGGCTTGAGCTGTTGAACTTTCCGTGACCTTTTCCTCTGCTGCTGCCTTGTTGGATATAGGTAGTGACATCAGGTGCCACACACACATTTGCCTGTTGACCCTTTCACAGCCAATGTATGTCTTCTTGATAACTGTCAACAAATGGATCTCTCTTTCTCGATCGCTCTCAAATCACGACCGCAAAATGGACCAAAAGTAAATAAACTAGCGTGGTTTACCTGTCTGTCTGCCTGTTTCTGTGTCTTGCCTTTCAGCCTGTATGTGTATGTGCTTCCTTGTGTGTGTGTGTGTGTGTGTGTGTGTGTGCTGATGTCAATCCCTTGCCAGCTCGTCTCCAGCAGGGGGTCTGTATCTGATCCAAATGAACTAGTTGTTGTTTTTTTCCACAAGAGCCAGGCTGGCTTTTTAAATAAATCCCCTCATTTTTAGCGCATTTTAGGAGATCCAGGGATTACATGAAGCTGATGACTGGGTCGATCAGTTGTTGACATTTTCTCCAGAATAACACTGGTGTTACTGGAAGTCCAAGTTTTAGTTTGTGTTTTCAGGTATGTATTTGAACATATTGGAGCAGTGATCTGAAGTGGCCGGTGTCATTCATGTAACTTGGTTGCGTCTGTGTGAGGGTTTTGTTTTTGAAGAATCAGTTTTAAATATTCCTCTGAGGTAGCAGTGACATCATCAGTGACATTTGTCAGTCGGTGAAACACAGAGGTCTTTGTCCAACACACACACACACACACACACACACACACACAGACAGTATCAGTTACCATTATCCTCACTCCACACTACTTGCTCTGTCCTCCACACTGCCTCTGCGTCAGAAGAGGAGATTTTAAGCTGTGCCTGCGTGTGTTGTATATATTTGCCCTTGACATCTCCTGGCCAATTTCTCTGTCTTTGTCTATGTGTGTACATGCAGGCATGTGTGATTTTGTTTGTGCACAATTAACTCTATCCATTTCTCTCTCTCTCTCTCTCTCTCTCTCTCTCTCTCTCTCTCTCTCTGCTGGTCTGCAAGTCTGAAAAGGCCTAAGGCCTTGAAACATATTGAAATGAAAAGTCTTCAATACAGTTATTACATGTTTTATTTTTCCCCACCATGTAATGACAAGTGTCTTTTTCAATAATTTATTAAACTTGGTTTATTATTTCGTTCATGCACTATTTTTAATTCAGAATTAATAATTAAGAATTTAACTCACTTTATCAAATGGTGGTATTGACAGATTATTTTCATCTGGTGATATTGAGTCTGGTGCACCAAGGTTTGCAAAGTTGAATAGGTTTAATACAAAAATTCTCGAAACAACATAATAAACACAGTAGGGCATTGTTTCCTTAAACAATACATTTTTTGTTGTCTATTTTCTTTAACTGGCCTTTACATAATTTCAGAACTTCCATGCGCTATGTGCAATTGGAAAAAGTCAGTTTTAGCAGCTTTTTGTAGCTTTATTTTGTCAAGTTGGTCTTACATTAATTCATTTCCAGGTAGTATTAAACGGATCCCAAAAAGTCTTCAGTTTGGCTTTCTGAAACCTGCAGATACCCTGTTCCTGAACTTCTCTCTCCCTCATTTCTTCCCCCTCTTCCATCTTCCCTCTCCCATTTTGTTTTGTTTTAACATCTTGGATGCTACACCACTCACTATTTTCTCCCTCAAGCACAAGTTGGATTCAAACTCACAACATGGGAAGTGTGTAGTTTTCACTGTTCACTGTGGGGGCCATCAGATGCCTCAAAGTGCTGTTTTTTTTAAATGGAACAAACTTCCTCCCTCTTTGACTTCCAAAAGTAGTGAAACTCCCACTTAGCTCTACCTCCACTCAAAGTAATTTCACTCTGGATAATCAAAGTCTGACAGGGCCTCCTTCTCAGCCTCTAATAGCTGAAACTGCCATCCCATTCGCTTTATTAGTCCAAATCCCAACAACAGCCTGGTGTAGCGTGGCACCTGGGACTACCTATGAAAATTCAATTTCACTTTCAAATTGATTCACAATATTGGTTTCATTAGGTTGCATATTAATTTCATTTACACCTATTAAATCCAAATTAGATTGCCTTTTTCCACCAATTTAATTTTATCCCCAATAGAAAAAGTAATTCAACACAGCCTGGCTGGAGTCCTCAAATGCCCTCTGGCTCTGTTTTAAAGGGACGTTGCTTGGTTTCTCCTAGGCCATTGGTGCAGCCATTTTGAATCCACTCTTGACATTGACACTTTATGTTAGATAAGCAAAACCTGACACAATCCTGAAGCACTGTATTGCACCACTGCTGTTGCCACGATTGTCTAGATGTTTGTTTCATTAGATTGAAGAAGTATTATATATTCTCAGTGTGAATGTTTTACACCTGTGGTGAATAGTTTTAGAACCCATTTGAATTGAACGAAGTACCAATATTTTTCTACTTATCTTTCTGGCCTGACAATGAACAGGACAAGTGCTACAGTCAGAGAGGATCAAGTTTGGGAGTTGGACCGTAAATGTTCCTTCTTGCGATAGCTTGGAAGGGTGAGTGAGAGTGGTGCCGTACCAAAGGGAACACTAGCAGAAGAATGTGCAGCAATTAAAGCAAGAAATATGCCCAGATAATACAAATCATGATTGAGTAGTGAGCATTGCTAATGGATTTACCAGAATAATGACACAATTTTGAATCATGTCTTCCCGGGTTGCAGGAATGTCACGTCTACAATGACCAAAAGTAGGATAAAGGATTTGCTCCGTCGTTGTACGATGGCTGCCATGATTTGTTCCAGTCACATCTTCTATGCACCATTGACATGACAAAATGCCTCCATGCCAATATTGAGAGACAGCTTAACAGTATTTATTTTCAGCACCACAAATTCTGAAAAGGTCTTAAAACATCTTAAATCATATTATCGAAGATCAAGACATTAAAAGGTCTTGAATTACGTCAAATTTAACTTCATGAGTCTTAAATCCAGGATCAGGATCACTAAATCACGTTTGTTGAACTGTAAACATATTTGTATGACAATATGTATGTAATATATTGCAATATGTTGTTAAATGTGTGTGTCGGGGGTACCACCCTGCCTCCGGTATATAGGGCAAGATGAGTTTTAAATGCATTTTGAAGTCGTAAATGGTTTATTATTGTATGTGTTGTTTGTCTGCATGGAATCAGACGTATTTGCTTTAAAATCCACCCGACACCAACTCCTGATCTTGACTCCAGCAGCTTCTGTTCAGTGTGTGCTCTATAAATGGTGGCAGAAGATAGAAACTCCGGCGTATATTTTAGGATTGTTTATCACGTTATCCTTTCAATAGCTTCTTCACGCAGACAGATTAGCCCGAGGGCAGAGTTCATTTGTCACACAGCACTGAACTGGAAAAAGGCTGCACTGTGCCTTTACAAGGCTCCGTCTTGTGCTGATAAGTCCCAGATCATGCTCTGTGCTATTAAGAAAACTGGCATGTGTGTATGGATGCACTTAGACTGGAGCTACAAGAGAGTGTAAAAGGCTCCCTTCTCACTGTGTGTATATCTATATATGTGTGTGTGTGTTGTCAGCGACAGTAAAAGACCTTTTGCGAGCAAGTTGAATTGTGGTGCTGCGGCGTCATAAACATGGCATTTATAGCCACTCAGAGAATGGGTCATTAGGTCTGTGTGTGTGTTTGTTGGTGCATCTGAGTGTTTGCGTGCAGCATTGTCATTAGTCTGCAGGCCGTTGAAAGAGAAACATTTTATTTGTTACAGTTACTCACAGCTCATTTCATTTCATTATCTGTCTATTCTTTGTATCCTTATTTGGACACATTGTTGGCTCTTGTAATCTTTGTTACTGTCATTGCAACGTGCCAAAGCCAGGTGTTAATGATCCCCTGCTCTAAGCCCAACCCAATAACTAACTTCATCATAGTAAACTCCTGGCAGAGGACTTACAGGCAGGTAGGCAGACAGTATGACTCAGAGGGTTTAGACAGTGGAACTAGGCTTGTTGAACTTTTTCATCCCTGCTTTGAGTTGCATTTTGTACCTCAAGAGTGAAGCATTGGTGACGGGCTGACTGCTGCCTTGATGTGTGATTGTACTACCAGCAGCCCAGACTTCCCAGCAAACATTTTGATGCCGGGAACCAACGTTGAAAACTCCTGTAAAGATAACGCCAACATGGATATTGAGAACGTCTGTAGTCGTGGATGAAATCGGGGCTTCCTGATGTTTGTTCAATATAGTTTCCAAAGTTATTTTCACGTTGCCCTAATATCATATTTGATGTTGACCCTGGCCAAACCATAAATGCCACCATCCTTCAAATGCCCGCTGGGCTCAACAACTAGATGCCATTCATACATTAAACACATTAAAGGAATTAATACTTAATAAATGAGAACAATTGTAATATTTTATTACAGGAGGAACAAAACAATCTTTGGGGCTAGTACATGTTTAATCAATTTACTGGCCTGATTTGGCCAGCCAGGATAAAAGTTAACCTTGGAGCCCATACATTATTTTTTACCTCTCAACACTAACATTAGCCATAAAGCAGCTAGCTAGTGGTCTGGTTATGAATGGATAGTTAAATGGATGGTTCTTGTATTGAACGACACGTAATTCCAGTCTCGGTTTACTTAATACTAAATACGATTTGTTCTCTAATCATCGCTCTCTCTGTGTCTGTTTCGATTCTACTCTATAATATTTGTACGGTTGGAAACAAACTGGAGAGGATAGAAACGGGCTATTGGCCCATTTCCCACACACCAGTCTCCGCCTAAGCCTCCATTGGATCTATCACTAATAATGACTGTAGCAGAACACACACACACACACACACCTTTCTCAGAGTGGCTGCTGTGTCTAGATAGTGTTGTTGTAATGTGAATGTATTTGTGTGTGTGTGTGTGTGTGTTTGTTTGTGCTAGCCGACAGGCCCCTAGTGTGTTAGCTCTGTTTCCTGAGTGATTTGAGTGTGGCTGCCAGCTCCTCCATACACTCTCCACAGCGACACAGTGGAACAATAAGCCTTATCAACCCTGCTGCTGACCTTTACATTCAAGTGTGTTAAACTTCAAGACTGAAGTATAACGTCCCTGTTTGCCCACATCTTTGGCCAGTGGAGACAGAAGTAGATTTGTGTTGGAGTCCCAGACGCCTAGATGCAACGAGAGACAATAGGCCTCACAGGCCTGCTGCTGAGCGGGCAGGGCCGGGGTTATGGCTAGGCCAGGGTTAGAATAGCTCTGAACTCCACAGAGAAAAGAGATAGGTTGGAACAATAGTATCACCCCTGCTCCTGACCCTAATACGTGTTACCGTTGGAAGGAATGTGCAGATACTTAAGTTAAAAAGGAAAGGAAACAGAATTCAGGTTTTCCACAGATTTGTACCTAAAAATAACACATAAAATGAAAGATTTGTGAGCTACTTCCTTTTGGGCCACAGTGGTACACCGGGGTCACCCATAGGGAGGGAGATGGGGGCACAATTATAGGCAAGGCTGTATGGTTTTATGAGTGTGTTGTTTAGTCTGTGAAACAGTGACAGCAGGTTCAGGAATGTAGGCTTTTTCAGAAACAAATATTGGGAAACAAAATCGAGGACAGCTTGTATACATCAAGTTGGATTGATGGAGTAGCTCAAGAAGTTTATACATTTTAAAGTATTCTTTGTTGTTTGTTTCTTTAATGTCACTGAATCTACTACAGGATATTTCCTGTTTTCCTGCTCCTATCCCATGTCACTCCCTGCTTTTTTCTGTATTTTTTTCCTCATCACATCCCTGATTATTACGGACTATCCCTCTCTGAACTTTTTCTTTACTATTGAAGATTCAAATCTCTGTTCTTCATCTTTTGTGTTGTAATATCTGATGTAGACGCTGCCTCTCCTTGAAGGGACATCAGACATGTTCTTGCCACTTCCTTTTCCTACATTTCCAAACTGTCTTATCCCATTCACTTTCATTTACTTCAAGTTTATAAACTGTGTTCGTTATTCACTTTTCCCATCTTGAATATTATCAAACCCAAACCCCTTTCATGTCTGTGAGCGTTGCGAATGAAAATCTGCGGCACTTTTAGTGGCGCTCCACTTTCTCTGTCCCAATCAGCACTACTCAGAGCTTCCTCCGCTGTAGGGTTCATTTCTTAGCTTCGTGTTTGCTGATCAGTTGGATTCAGCACATTGTGTTTCGGGTGCCAGGGGCCTCGACACGATGTGGTAAAAAAGACACGGCGCAGCTCTTCGGTAACACTTCATAATAAAGACTATCACTAAAGAATAGTAGAATCGCTATAAGAATAGAAGAGACGTTCGTGCTGATAAAAGCTTCCACTTGAAAGAGAAAGGGGAGGGAGGTGGAGAGAGTGAGAGAGAGAAAGAGGGAGACATGGGGAAGTCATTAGCTGAGTTAGAAGCAAATTGAACTAGGCCTATGTGCTCTTTTGTAATTTGAATTTCCCTGGCAATTACAGCGTGGAAGTGAATCAGGCCTCGGAGAACAAGGGGCCAAATTTAGCACGAGATGCTGGAGAAAGACACACATGAGGACGCTCTTTCTCTCTGTTTCTGTCTCACACACACACACACATTTCTTCCTTACTACTACAATAGTAGCAGTCTCACCTTTTGAATGTATTAAATGGAGAACACGCACACATGCACACACCTCTGCCGCTGTCAACAGCAGCAGTCTCACTTGTATGTATAAAACAGATTGCACACAGCCACATATATAGACACTTCCTCTCGCTCGCTCTCTTTGGTTCTCTAACACACACACACACTCACCTACTCCCTTCACAAGCATACAGACATTACACATACACACAAGTAGAGCAGGTCTGTCCACTGCAGCTTCAGTCTCAGATTATCCATCACCAGTGTTCACAGGATGTTCAACACACTCCACATTACTACGCTCTTCTTGCGTATGTTTTCATTTTGTTGTTAATTTGTTAAGGAGCGTAAGTGAACGTGCATCGTGTAAAGCAGCTACAAAACAGGGAAAATGTGCTGATGTGCTTCAGAATAGCAAATTGAGGAGTTAGATGGGAGCTGAGGGTGTTTTGATAAGGTTTACTGATCACGTACATCTGTGTGTGGGATTGTGTGGATGCACAAAATACACACATTCTCTTTCTTTTTTGCAGTTATGCAGACACACACACACAAACAAATTCCCATTTTCTCTTTTGTACTTGTACTGTCTACTCCGACACACGCGCTTATATGCAGGCGCAGTTAGACACAGACACACATATACACTTACCTCTTCCAGCTGTGCACCGTGACGGCCTTCCTGCTGTTTATCAAACCAATGTATGGGTAGTTTTCAGCTCCATTGGTCTGAACACATTATTCTATTTCCCTCTTTCCCACTGCTTAACACACACGCAAACACGCACGCTTGTGCAGACAAACACAAGTTAACGCACAGACACTTCCCCTCCACTCCTGAAACAGACAATCCTACCACCATCTCTCTCTCTATCTCTCTCTCTCTCCCTCTCTCTCTCTCCCCCCCTTCCTACTCACACACCAGGAGAGAGACACAAACATTGTGCTCCTCACAGTAAATCCAGAAGATTGATGTGTCTCCTTGGACAAAATGAGATTGTGTGTCATTACAAGGCATTACACAACGGAGCCCATGAGCAATCAAATTAACCCCAGTGTGTCACAGACAAACTGAGTTTACACACACACACACACACGTTTCACGCCAAGGGGTAAACGGCATATAAGTAGTCGAGAGAGAAACATCAACAC
>CABFOQ010021980.1:0-15736 GCA_900660455.1 Gephyroberyx darwinii | reverse complement strand
TTTAAAATATCAATACATTCAATAGAGGTCCTTTTTTTCCACCATACAATGGCAGGTTTCTTTCTGCACTGTATTCCCAGTCACAGGGTTAGGAGTGCAGTATGGAGAACACATATAAGGCCATGTGTTTGTTGTTAAACTGGTTCAAGGTAGCATAAAAAATGTTTTCCGAAACCTGCAGATACCCTGGTTAAGTCTGTCAGACAGTTGGCCAGTGAGGCAGGGAGGCAGGCAGTCAGTCAGTATGACAACCAGCCGGTTAGTTATTCAGACAGTTAAGCAGTAAGCTGTTCAGTCGACCAGTGTGTCAGTCAATGAGACACATGGTACCACAGCCAGCTAGTGAGTTATTCAGTCAGTTAAACAGTAAGAAAGTCAGTCAGTCATGCAGTCAGTCTGATAGATGGCAATGACTCAGTAAAGCCGGTCACTGAAACAGGAAGTCAACCAGTCAGACAGCTAGGCAGTCAGTCAATTAAGTAGTCAAGTAAGCAGCTAGCCAGCCAGCCTCCCAGTCAAATTGAGAGACTTCATCACATGTGTGTTGGTTTTATAATAAATAAACACGGCTGGTGAAATGTTTCACATAGTGCTATTCTATACAGTAACAATGGGCCGACTGGTCTAGTAAAAACAGTGTCTGTCTCGAGGTCTGTCTACAGACAAAACAAGAAGCTGGGAACTCAGTTGCTAGACATGTGGTCGTGGTCGCACACACACAGAAACACGTGCACTCACACAGACGCTGGCTTTCGACAGACAAACAAGAAGCTGGGGCACGCGCGGCGTTTCAGGAACGGGTAGCATGGGGAGCACGAGACTAAATAAGACATTGTGAGGTCAAACACTAAGGCTGGGAGGACCGGGTCCCAGCTGCATTAGGACACACACCCGTACACACACTGGCCTAGCCACAGATGAAAGCACACACACACACATACATGCAAGCAAACACACAGAAACAAAAATGCAAAAACAACATATGTGAGAGAAACTGAGAATGAGACACGTATGGGAAGTGAACTTTTTGTGTGTATTGTCCCTCAGTGTGTATATCTTGTGTTCCCATTACTGTTAGGCCAAGGCTACGACAGGAAACATGCCCGCACTACAACAGTCTGCTGTTCCCATGTTTCCCCTGTAAACTCTTGACTGTTAAGGTCTTCAATCAAGGCAACCTCCCTTGTTTGAGTGTGAACAGACAGTGTAGGTTTACATGTACACAATACTGACAGTACTCAGAAAAGGATGTGACGCAGTGAAGCCATCTCTGCAGTTGCTCACCGCCACTCGTCATGTTGCCATTTGGGTATCTAGGTCAGCTTTTGACCTTTTTGATCCATGTTTCCATGTCCAAATAAAAGGAAAGATTGAGCAAGAATCTAGGTGTGCAAAAAGGGGTTATGTATAAACTGATTATGACCTTACTTCTACTTACACACATTTGGGTCCATCCCATGTCAGAGGCAATTCACTGGGATGTCCCACATCACTACCACTAACAACAGTGCACTTTTTTTAATCGGCACTTCTCCATGAGTCCATTCAGTGCTCAACGTGGTGGGCAGCATGACGCTCCAGAGATTGTTTTTTGTACAATCGCTGTCGCTGCAGCGTCTCAACTTTGTAAACACCACAGTCGTGCACTGGAAAACCGAGTCAGGGAAGTTTGGTGCCACGACAAGCGTTGAATTTTTACACCGAGCAGAGTTTAACCCGGGTTTCAACCCTGATCTTGCCCAGGGTTGCATTGTGGGGTCGACCCTCTGATACTGTCAACACCTGAGTTTCCCAGGTCTTGAGTCCAGTGTGAAAGCGGGGTAAGATGTTTAGATGACAATTGCGCTAGTAGGACATTCAGAACAGATTATTGGTGTATGTGTAAAAATACCCACGGATCTTGAATACAGCAACAATTCAGACTCTTCCATAAAGGGTAACGAGGATTTAGCTGCCAATCTTTCTCTTAACAATGACTTGAATTAAGTTATTAAGTCTGTACTCCACTGTGTCTACTTTCTTTGTTCCTTGGCTCTTGTCAAATTTGACATCGCATTATTTTGCAACCTCCACTTTGACTTTGAGATGACACCAACAGTCAACTTACAGGGTTGAGGCTTTGTTTACCGATAAAATAACAGTTTTAAGACTCTGTTTACTCTCAAACCGACTCCTCTCCTCTCCTACTGTAAACAATAAGCAGGGTTAATAGTCTTGCTTAACAATTTGTAAAGCGCTCAGGCCTCCGCTCCCGAGTTTAAGCTTTGTTTTCATAATTGCATCTTTGGAAAAATACATAGATGTGTGAACAAGTGTGACTTGTGAATAGGGGGCCCCCTTTCACACAATGGACGTGGCACGCACACACACACACATACACACACACACACAGCCCAGTTGTGCCTAGAGCAGTTTTCTAATTAATGTGTCTAAATGCTTATCGTTAAGCTCAGAACTTTTTCTTGCCTCTCTCTTACTCTCTCTCTCTCTTTAAGACGCTACACAAGGGAGCTTGTTCCAGGGGGAACTCTACTGTTGTCGTGTGTGTGTGTGTGTGTGTGTGTGTGTGTGTCAAGAGATGTCAGGGCTTTCCTCTGTTACCTAGTCAAAGCTGCTGTTAGACAATAGAGACTCAAATCTCAAAAACACACACACACACGCACACACTAGGAAGCTCGCCTCTCTCATTGTAACATTTGTGATAAACTACATTGTTGTCAAATTCCACTGCTACCACTGTGGTTTAATTAACAAGGACAAAATAGGAAGGAGAGGTTAACAAAGAAGTGGTTGTTTTGATTTTAAAAATGTGACTTTTTCATTTTCCTGGAGTGTTGCACCAAAACATTTTCTAACTTGTCGGTGTTCCTCCAGTGACTGTGGTTTTTAGCGATTTGCCATTTCACACCTACCGCTCCCATGCAGTGCCAGTCTGTTCTGATCAGCTCTATGGAGGATTGGATCGTATTTTTAAACTGTACCTGTTTTCAGTGAGTAGACCATCTCAAATACGACTCCCAAATTCAACCCACAAACAACATTTACTATCAATACATACAGTAGGATCTGATGTAAATATCCTGTGTGCAATTTTGGTATCTATGCGTGGAAACCTAGCTTGGATGTTGGAAGAAAAGGGGCGGTGGGTGAAAGCGGAGATGTCATTGGGGTTATTCAAATAGTTAATAGTTAAACCACTAGATGACTTCTCTGTGAATGTTGAATCTTGCTTTAGACAGAATGAGAAGTGGATGAGTGAGAAAGGGAGGGAGTAAAACTGCAAAAAAAGAGACAAAGCAAGACCATTTCAGTATCAAGTGGGAGAGAGGCGGAAAGATTGATTAGATAGAGAAAGAGATATTATTCAGTTGGGAAAAGGGAAGGATCATAGATAGGAGAGAGAAAAACAAGGGAGACCATATTCAGCTTAAAGTAATTAAGAAAGCCTTATCCCTCAGGTGCCTATTTTGACCCTCAATCTACAATCCAGTCTCATTACACATTGACAACATGTCAATGGTACGATTCCCTTCAGGGCAGGTCGACGCTTACACTTTTATTTTCTGGTTCAGCCTCTTATTTGATCCCTGGGACCAAGGTAATGGGGCTCCATGGTGTAATATGTGTGTATTTTGGGGTGTACAATATAAAAATCTTTCAGAACAGCGTCTAATTGACTTTCATGGAGAGTGCCATATGTCAAACCGCGCCAAAAATCTATTCTTGGCTAGTATTCTGTAATATTTAAGAAAGAGGGAGAGAGGTAACTCAGCAATTAGGTTTCTCACTGCTTGGTCTTTTTTGTTGATGATGATGAAGATTTCTTAGAGTATTTGTGCAAATATTTTCTTTTTTGTATTGATGTAAGAATAAAAGTTTGCCTACCTCTGGGCTTTCCTGCTCATTTATGCATCTTCAGCCCTTATTTCTTTTAAAGGGATCATGAAACCGTATCTGTTATGGATGTCTGTTGCTAACAGGTCATTAAAACAAGATTCACCGTCGTCCTGAGATCTAAGATAAGTGTCTCTTCACACAGAGAGCGGGGGGCGCTTCGGTCGGTCTTAGTCTGTGTGCCATCTGAGGGCTGACTACTTGTCACAGTCTGTTTAGGCTGATGTAGAGGGGGCGAGGCTCCTAATGCCTTGTTGTGATACTGGACAAATAGTCAGCCGCAGCACGCTCACATACACACGTAAATACACAACTATACATAAATACACACACAAACGTGCACACACAAGCAGGGCACTAACTGTCTCTTGAGATTAATGTTGGTGTGATCCATTCAGCTGGCCCTGATCACATTAAGATGGATGGACCCCCTGGTGGTGTGTGTGTGTGTGCGTGCATGCACTCACAGGGCCCCATCTGTTTGTGTTTTCTCCAGGGCTAGGTCCTGTGACCGAGCTGCCATCTTCAGTGCCCTCATCTAGGATAAGCAATACCCTGGAAGAGAGATAGATGGATAGATAGATGGATGAATAGATGGGTAGATATATTCCTTTTCTTCTTCTGTGTTCATTTCCAAAGTAACAAATCAAAAAAATAACAGTAAATCCTCTCCAGACACACCTGTCATTTAAAATGGTTATGAAGATAACGGTGTAGTTGTAACTCACGCACAGATGAACCTCTTTAATGGTGAGGAGGCAAAAGGCACGGGAAACAATATTTACACTTAATCACTCAGTCGGACTTGCTTCAATAATTTATCTTGTTCATTTTTAATAGATTACCTCTTGCATCTGCTTTGTCAGGTTCGCACATTAAGCAGTAATGTTGATATTGAATGATAAAGAAGAAGAATTTACAGCATATCAATAGATAATATTCCATCATATGTGGGTAAAAAAAAAAAGAAGCTTGAAACATTTTAACTTTTGCTGTTGGGGAAATGATTAAAGACGGTGATAGAAAGCCACTCAGAGGGTCCATAAAGCATGACATTTGATTGACATTGGCTGGTTCATAGAGAAAGTCCTACACGTTATAAAGCTTGTTTCTATAAGCCTTGAGTCTGTCCAAAACTTCAGCTATGGATAATTGTGTCCATTATTTGTGCCTGTACTAGCAATTAGAGGCTGTCTTCACAGTTGGGCCACAGTCGGACCGGGACATCCCCTTCAAGTGTCTTCACATGCACACAATATTCTGGTTAATAGTTCACATTCAGATACAGGTCTTATTCAGTATTGTTGTTCATATGAATCTTAGTATTCCCATCAAGGATATCCATATATAGACAGAATATTCCGAATTCAGGGGTACTACATTCACACAAGCTTTCAAAACAAAACAGACGAGGTGTACACACATACCCTTATTATGGTGGCTAATTTCAGAAGGTTCCAGATATCATTTTCAGGTTTTTCATAATTGGTATATGAGCTTGTCTTGGTCATTGTATGCAGGGAGGCAGTAGAAGATAAGTTAGGGAAATGTGTTGTGAGGTGGCATTTTGAATCCAGAAAAAACACTCCCCTCCGTTAGCACCTAAACCCCGACGGCTCTAGTGGAGCTGCTCAGTACAACCACAGCCTTCTACCTTCAGTTGGGTGAATGTATGGAACTGTATGAATGTGATGCATTGATCAAAAGGAGCACGCATGCTCAGTCACCTTTCCTTGGATTAAGATAATGGTCATGGCATCTACATGAGCCAACTTGCATTATGTGAGCATCCTGAGTAAGCATCGAGGGAGTTACTGTCTTAAGAAGTTGTCACCTTGTTGTCCCCTTTTAGTACTGCAGTCACTGTCTGCCTGTTCGTGTCAAGCTTTAGGGAAGCCCCATTATACCTCTATGAGAATGGCTCATGGACAGAATGCGTGGTTCACACTTGTTATCTAGAAAGTCCCCTACTAGCTGCCTCACGTTACATGGTGATATATTATCAGAAAGGGACTGGGTTGTTTTGTTGGAGTTTTGGAGTGTAATGAAAAGCTCACAGCACACCAGTTTGAACGACTTGACATTTTTATTTAGAGCAACTGAAGCTTTTGAACTTTGTTCTCTGTCCAAAGCTTGTAATTGTAGCACTGTTAGTAGTTGGTTATGTTGTTTTCCTCACGAGGAGTTGGTCTGTGGTCACAATTTTGTGGCCTTGGGGCTGTGGGTGAAAATGCCAGTTTGTATCCAATACACATGCACATACTTAGCCCCGATGGCCCCAGTGTGAATTGCACCCCTAACCCTGGCAGTGTTATTGCAATGCTCGTCTATATCAGCTATACAAGAATACACTTGAAAGCGGGTGATTTAACCCATGCATGGACATGAGAAGGATATTCCTTCAGTGAGAAAATGTCTTGGTTTGTTCCATTTGTTTTGTTTTGACCCATTTGACCCCCCCTCGATCACACATTTAACCAATTACAATGTTACACCCGTGTTTAGCCCAAAGCATGTTCTGCCTTGACTAACCAAATCTGTTGCCATAAATAAGCCAATAAAAGAGTGAAAAGAAACTACTTTGGTAACAGCGTTTATTTCTGTACCAGCCTTTTCCCCAGTGTGACAAATCTGTAGTTAGAAATAGAACACTAATGGAGTAAAATACAATAAAGTTCTTGTTGCACTATTTCGTACTTTATTTTAGCTGTAGGTTCCCCCCTCTTTTTTTCCAGTGGTGACCTTCCTGACCACTCTTGAAGGCCCCCCCCCACTCCCATCCTAAACAAAGAATCCCCTAGTGTTTATACCACTCCATGCCTCTGGCTCTAGTGTGAGGCACTATTTCTCCTTTGATGCGTTTTAACTTTTTTTTTTACATTTTATTATTATTTTTTTCTACTTCAGTCCCCCCCCCCCTCTCTTTCACGGTCGATTTTTCTTAGGCTTCCCAGATTTTCCCCGAAACAAAGCAATGCATTTGAGTCCAAGCTTCCCACTGCTTGCCTGAGGCTGAGAGAGAGCTGTCCAGGGTTATTTTAGAGCTAGCTGGACTCTTGACAACAATACACAGTTTAGAAGATAAATGACTGTATTGTCTCCTCTCTCTTTTCTACTCCTGCTTCTGTACTGTTGAGAAACTGCTTGTTAACTGTGTTGATTTATACAAAACAAACAAACAAAAACATACATGGGACATATTCTCACTCTTTTTTCTCTCCTTATCCTCCTCCCTTCCTCTCCTCCCCTCAGTTCAGAAAAGTTGAGGCACCACAGGGGAAAATTGTGATTCTAGTTGGTAACTTTTAGATATATTTTGATTTCTTTTTAAATGTTGTTTTTATTAAAACAACATTTTAAAACAAAAAAAGAGAAATCCCTCTGTAAATGACCAACCATTTAGTCATTTGCAGAATGTAACAGTAAAATGCATTCTGACGTTATCCACTGAGATCTCCAAATGTGCACATATCTATTGAAATATTAGCTAACCTGAATATATGATAATATTTTTCTCTTCACCTGTGGTTCCTCTCCTCAAATGCATCGATGATATTCAAACAATATTGCCAAATACTTCTCTCTTCCATATTCTCTATATATACAGGTAGTAAACGTGTGTCTAAGTATAAGCATCCATCCCTTTCCCTCTACTCCCTCTGTGTGCAGGTGTCTGAATGCATGTACCTACTGTAAGACTAAGCATGCCAGAGGAGACCTGGCCAGCTACCCTATAGATGAGCTGGTGGAGAGAGCCAGACAGTCCTTCCAGGGTGAGTTCTGATTGTCACACACACACACACACACATACAAAGACATTCACACTCACATTAGATGAATTTGAATTGGTGTTGTGCTCATGTCATTTACTTGTGTACCTATGAATGTGTGTGTTTCTGTTTTTTAGTGTGCAGCCTGCATCTGACTTGCAATGTCAGTGTGTGTGTCCGACCGTGTGTGGCCTGAATGCACTGTGTCTATTTGTGTGTGTGTTTATCCTGGTAAGGGGGTCTTAGTAACACATGTTGATGTTTTTGTTCTTGGGTGGAGGGTCCTGCCAGTTGGCGCTAGTTCGATGCCAGATGAACAGCTGTTCTGCCCTGGCATCTGTTCCCTAAGAGTCGACTCCCAGCATTCCCCACTGTGCAGCAGGCCTTGCCTCTATTAGAGCCCCAGGCAAGTCAGTCAAGGGCAAGTCTTCGGACTGATACTCGGGTCTCATTTCCAGGACGTTTATTAGCTATATTGTGACTGGAGTTCCAGCACAATCTATCGGCCTGTTGAAAACTCAAGTTATCCAAATATGGTGAGCTTAAATATGCTGAGTATCATGATATATGCATGCACAAGTATACCAATGAGCCTGTTGAATGAAATTGAGGCCCTCGTTCACTCTCCTTGTAACCCAGCTCACTTCATCTCCTCTCCTCTGGAATACAATCCTCCTGGCCTAATTTATGTCAAATCCAACGGTTGAGGTCTTCATGCCTGGAGTGCAACAAGCCAAGGTCAATTGTCCTATCCTATTAACATTTCATTGCTCATGCACATAATTAAAACGTAGTTCAACTTGAAAATTTGACCATGAACGTAGTTTCAGAAGACCAGTGTTCAGATCTTGAACAAAAGGCTACAGCCTGTTTATTCAACGTGCCAACAAAACACCTCATTCACGAGAGGTCGCCCACATTAGTCAAGACACCTCATCTGAAAAACTCAATTTTTCATATTTTCAGGTCATGACAGTTGATCAAAATGTGTTTTTCCATTCTAATGTGCTTATTCGTGGATTTAATAACTAGATAAGAAAATTCAATTCCAGGACATGAATGAATCCTCTTGCCCACCTCTACTTGGGTCTTCAGTCTCTATGGGCACCGAATGTTTAGAGAAGCAACCTTGTGACCTGAACTAAAACGGTTTTAAATTGAATTATCTAAATACAAGGACTTACAAGATCTTACCTAGGGTTAAATGTTGCTTTTGAGTCTTTGATACAGTTTCAGCGGTCTTAAAAATGTTGCACTACTTGGAGCAGTGAGTACTTTCACTGAGAAATCTCCCTGGTTGTGCAGATAGAATACATTGTGGCTGTATAGTATATGGATATATTCTGATTGTTACGAAAAGCCTTCTGGCCAATCTAAAAAAAGGTGTTTTATGGTAAGATATGGATAGTAGTGACAACAGGAAGAATGCTGGCTGCAGGTATGGTATTTCATGCAGAGCTCACCAGTCTGGGGTAGGCCAGCCCAAGCTTTGGCTTCACATGGAGTGACCTGCTCTCGCGTCCCCTCTGGTTTCTTCCAGTAAGTTTATTATAGTCGGGTTATTAAAAGGAAGTTATAAATAGAAAACCCCAACAATCTGGGCAGGGCTGAAGGTCATAGCAGTCAATCACATTGGGAGGCCTTTGTCTACCTCTAGGTGAGCACCATGCTCTTGGCTCACCATGGCCTAACAAAAGAGGAAGAGGCGGCCCAGTTCAAACCTCCCTCTTATACTCAGTCCAACACTGATGTTGTTAATGTGTTCTTTTCACTCTATTTTGGGGTGAAATTTATCTTAAATTAGATTTAAATTGACATTAAAAAGTCTGAAATGTAACTTGACCCTGTTGTTTCTGCCTTAGTTTCTGTCTCAGGATACTGGATGATGAAAAAGAAAAATGTACCCTTGACGAGGGCACAGTTGCATAAATCCCATCCAGATTTCGCTTAAACAGCTGCATCCATGCCATTATAGTGCCCTGGGCTGGGCAGTCAAGGGCAAACTCACCAGCTGCTTGGACTTTGTGTGTGTGTGGGTGTGTGTATGTGTGTGTGTGTGGGTGTGTGTGTGTACACGTGGGTGACAGTGCAGGGTTAAGATGCAATATAGTTTTACGCTTGTTGGAGGGAAGTTGCCTGTGTGGCATATGTCAGTGTTCTGGGAGGACTGTGTTATTTTTGTAGGCTCATACCGATATGTTTTGGGATCGAAGCTTCCGATAGCCAAATATTTGTGCCGATATTCAATACCTTTAAATTTAACCACTTACATCCCAAATAAATCTAGTATTCTCCCACCAAATTGTATTCTTGGCAGGGTGGAAAACAGGGTTTACACCATGAAAACTCTCTATTGATACCCAGTGTAATCCTAATAATAGTATAACACATTTGATGCATATTTGTCTGCTGCAATAGAATCAATTCAGGTAAACAACCTCTCATAGACACCCAGTGAAGTATTGATCAGATATACAACAAATATGTACTCAAACAAACTGCATCATATCCATCATACCGGAGGACGACAACTGACTGGCTCATATTCGATTTGTATTAAAAGCCCAATATTGGCCCCATATATCACCAAAGTGTGTGTGTGTGTGTGTGTGTGTGTGTGTGTGTGTGCGCGCGCATGTGTGCGTGTGTGCGTGCGTGTGCACGTGTGCGTGTGTGTGTGTGTGTGTGTGAGTAAACCCGTTAGAACACAGGAAACATGAGTGTCAGAGACGGTTGGTTGTTGTTTTCAAAACAGAGAAAGAGGAAGCTGGAGGTTACTGCCTGTCATGATTTAGAGAGAGATGGGGTAAGGGAGAAACAGAGAAGGGCAAAGAGAGAGAGAAAGATGGATGGGGTTCTTTGTCTGTCATATTGACTGTTCACTATCTAACAGAGAGGGAGAGAGAGAGAGACAACAAGGTAGGGAGGAAGAGAGAGGGATATAAAGTAGAAATAGAAGGGAGTTGGAGTTACTAGTACACTGCCAGGTGGTTGATATGACACATGTTGTTCTGTCTGCGTACACACACACACACACACACGCGCGCGCTGTCGGCCAACCTGAGTTTCCTGGTTCTTGTTGATTGTAACAATACTATCTCAGATTCTCACACACACAGACACGCCCAACAAAAACACACATGACAAATAGAGTTTGTGGTTCTTGTTGATTGTAATGCTACTGCACACACACACAAACACAGATGCACACCTGCACGTAACCACGCTTCAACCCGAGCAAAATTAGTCCCCTACACCCTTTGGCTGTCTAATATATATTTTTTATGTCACATATATTAAGTCTCTTTTGTTGCACAAATGGAATCATCATCCCCCATTTATGGACCAAATGCATACTATTTCTGTTCCGGTTGAAATTACATTACAGCAATGCCCCCCTCCATTTCTATGTGCCACCTTTTTCTTATCTCAAACAAATGGAGCCACATAAATAGGCCCCTGCAATTCAATTTGCTATTTGATGTCTTTTGAATAAAAAAGAAAAATGCTCCGAGTGTGAATGTTAATTTTGATTGGCCGGTCAACCAGCATCGGGGCTATTTGATTGGTTTATCTCAGGGAACTTTGAAAGGATTTATGGGGTTTATTCAAATGTGATTTGAGGTAAATAGCTCTCTTCCCGTCTGGAAAAAGAGAGAGTGAGTGAGTGCACAGCTTTTAAAATAATCTGAATTATTCAAATGTCTGGATATAAAATTGTTAACATCAGAAGGGTTCGTTAATGCATCCAGGTAATGGAGGCTGGGGATGTCATATAGGAAATGACTGTGTGTGTGTGTGTGTGAGAGAGACAGACAGACACATTGTGAGACAGTGATTGAGTGTCTTGGCCTGTGTGTTTGTGCTTGCAAGTGTGTGTGAGTGTGACAGGGTCAGAAAGAGAGAAAAACAGACTGTAGACTCCCGTCTCTCCTCCCTGATTCTCTATCTCTGTTAATTTCTCTTTTTTTTTTTCTCATTTCTGTCTTCCTCTTCTTGTCCCCTTTCAGCCATCCCTCCATGGTCCCTCCCCCACACCTCCCCCTTTTCTCTCTGTCCCCTCGTTGGAAAATGGCAGTATGTGATTTCAAGGCTGTGAAGTATTTCAGGCCTTTTTTTTTATTCTACTGTGTGTCAAAGAGTGCAGCAGGAGCTAACAATTGATACATCAAATGTTCAAATTGCATTATTAACCACTGAAATCTCCAAGATGAAAGGCTGTAATCTCTTTTCGTAGAGGCAAATCTTCACAATCACAGTATTTTGCCAAGTCGGATTCCTGATTATCTTTCCATCCACTCCCACTATGCACAACTAGCTGTATTTATGTTTGTTTCTTATCGCCACTGTCCTAACTTCACTGTTATACCCCCCGCCTAGCGTGTCCCCATGTCAGTGTATGAGCTAAACTGACAGGGTTGACTCTGTGACATGAGGCCTGTATTCAAGCCCGTCTCCCATCAAGACAATCCCTCTACAGCAGGGGACAGGTTGCAAAGGCCTTGGGGGCAGCGCAGGGCCTCCGACAAAATGAGGCAAAAGTGATCGACACAAGGTCATCTTTAAATCTTTAAAAGTATTCAAATGATTAAAATAAATTCCATTATATGCTTCTCTTAGTGGTCAAGTGATGACTGAGGAATATGTGACCAAGCCTACAATTAAGAGAGCGTGTGTGTCCGTCTGAGGGGGCACGCAAGGAAAAATATTCAGTGCAAACATAAATATAAATCCCAAGGCACATGCCACATGGGAAACGTTTTAGAGGTGTCTACCATCCATTACAATGCTAATTTATAAATAAGGGATACAGGGATAAAATAATATTAAAAAATAAATGGCATTAAGATAACCAGGCCTAACCCTAATTTTTGTCGATGGACTGAAGTATCATGGAAGTGATTGTGGAGCTTGTGGAGCATAGGCTACCTTCAGGGTATCTGTGGCTCCCTGTCTGAAAGTCAAGTCAAATGTATTTGTACAGCCCTAAATCACAATACAGTCTCAAACGGCTTCACAATGGCCGCATTATGAAAACAATAAATGATGGCACACGATACCCCTCAACCTTGGACCACCGCAGAGGTCAAGGAAAAACTCCCACAAAACCGTTTTAGGAAAAAGAAAAATGGAAGAAACCTTGGGAGGGGCTACTCAGAGAGGGATCCCCTACCAGGATGGTTAGGAGTACAATAGATGCCATAGGCAAAATGGAACATTAGCAAAGTACAGAATAAACACAATTAGGACACTTTGGAACATCCAGATCTGGTGAAATCTGGGGACACACCCACACAGACAGACTCCTTCATGCACTCTCACTTTTGTAGATTCACTCGACAGCTCATCCCTATTTCATATGTTCAGTTGCAAATAGGTTAGTCTTTAAAAAGTCCTCCGTTCGGCTTTCTGAAACCTGAGACCCTGTCCTTGGTGTGAACATTGACACCGGCCTGTCTCAAATGTGACAGGAGACAGGGGTCCAGTCAGACTGAAGTGAACTGAAGTGCCAGAGCTGTGTATAATACAGAACCCTGTTTTTGACATGGTCTTCAACCCCCCACTGCGGCTGTCTCCTTGTCATTTTAAACTGTCAATAGGCTGGTTTTGATAGCCCTGTCCAAAACAGGATGTGACGCTTTATAGACACACACACACACACACACACACTAGTATTACTCCCACATGACACACAACATTAGTGTCTGACTTCCGTCTTAGCAATCACCACACGGCTTGAGGTCTGGGCTCTAGCTCGTGCTGGCATCTCGACAGCATCCAGCAGAAATCGCCTATCACCGATCTTGCTTTGCGTTCCACTATAACGGACTGCTGGCATGATCTCCCTCAGGTATAGCAAAAAATAAAATAAAAACTACTTAAGAGAGTTTTTTCTGCAGGAAAGACAATATGACTAATTTTAGCTTAGCTTGTTTACTGACTCACAATAAAGTCCTTTTTATGATGGCATCATACTGTACACACACTCAAAAATATACAGACACATCTGTTGTTCTGGAATCCACATGACTGTATATTGACAGATGTTAGCAGAAATGACACTGCTTAGTTTCCTGGCTCCAGCTACATGGCATATGACAGATAGCCAGAGCTAGACAGACAGATATGTTGGCTAGCTTGTTGGCCAGCTCCAACGTCGGTGACAGGTGTCAACTCCTGTTTACCCCTTCTGCTGGAACTATGCGACACAGAGATGGACAGGGCTGCCAACGTTTGCCAAGAATTATCCGACATGGATCAGTAGTTCCTCCAAGTATGGCGTTCAAGCTCAAGAATTGAGGTTGAGTTTGAATTGGACCGTAGGTTCGCTTAAATGAAACTTTTATGATCCCTGTGGGGAAATTGGCCTGTTACAGCAGCAGAGAGAACAATATTCTGTAGAATGGAGTAGAAACAAGTTACAGAGCTTTACAAGCGAACATATTGAGAATACTACAGCAGATAAATAGTGTTGTTGACAGATTTACAGGGTAGAAGCAGATGTACATATACATTGTTAGCTGTTCACATTATCAAGGATACAGGTGGAAGAATATAGGTACAGAACAGTATGCAGACGTGCAAATCTGCATTGTACGCTGTTCACATTCATTCACCTAAAAAATAGAGACGGAGGTAACTAGATTGTAAACAGATTAATCTCTAATTTGTTTCTGATCGATAGAGATGAGAGAGAATGGAAATTGAGACACCGAGAGACGGTGGGGAGGGAGAGAGGCTGGCAGAGAGACTAAACTATTGATGGGAGCGCATTGATCATAGCTGAGTGACCGTCATCAAAGTGCTGTCTATTGGAAAGCACATCTGGAAAAACTGCTGAGCATGCAGACAGTAACGCAAATTTCCTGTGCGTGTGTGTGTGTGTGTGGAGGCAGTCACATTCATTATCCTCTGGGAAAGCTCTCACAGAGAAGCTAAAAATGGATTTTTGAATTTCCTCCAGGCCAATAAGTTGTGGATATTTTTCACGTAGACAGGACTTTGTCCATATGTGCTGCTCTATGCTGAGAAATGGTTCACAGGCTCCAGCAACAGTTTTTCATCAAATTGGCTATTGTGGAGCCAGTAAACTCACAACAGACGCAGTCACACATATGCACTCACCAGAGTTGAAATATGTGTCAGTGCTACCGAAGTATGGAGCAGTGATACAAAACTCTTACCAAGTTTTGCAGTCCTATAGAGCCTGCTGCTCGCTCTGCCAGGGTTAGGAGTTTGCAGCCCACTGCAGCCGCCCACACTAAAAATGTCTTTGAAAAGTGTCCACCAAATGTCATATGTAATACTTCCAGATGTATTGCCCATACAGAACAGAGACTTGTGCTGGCAGCATGACCATTTGGAACAAGTACATATCCTGTACAGTCACATGGCACATTTCCGGCAATGACATATAGTTTCTGAATACAAGGTGGGGTATTTCGTCAGGATATTATGGATTGGTCTTCTACTCGTTCATCTGTCACACAGCAGACACTGTTGATCGGATTTGGATTGGATTAAACTGACATTTTCAATATTATACTGACTGGCCAAGGGGGGAGGCACTACAATTACAGGTCAAAACAAGGGGACATTATTTGTTCCCGATTGGTCGTTAGGTGGACTGCATTATTCCTAGAGTAAGACATGTTTACCGTTGACTTGTTATTAATTAGACACTCCTCAATACAGAACAGACATGATCTGTAGAAAATTGGTTTCTCGAATGCTGTAAACCGTGATGTCGTTAGATACCGCTCAGGTACAGAGTAGGGAAGTGTCTGATGACTCTTGAGGCCCTTGGCACCATGGGAAAACGATGCCTGTTTTCAGAGAGTTGGCTATCTCACAGCTTTGTGCCGTTAAGTCCGCCTCTGTACGCTGGACGGCTTAACCACATAATGTTTATCAACAGGTGGTAGTCAGCATTCGTTGTTGTGGTGGTGGGATACATGGCCGTGGTAGGTTACTAGGTGCTGTTACCATGGCAGCTTGCTGGGAAGTGATTGAAAGCCAGGTGTGATGCACAGGTCAAGTTTCTCATTCGCTGCAGTTGCAATGGAGGTAAG